>CAKAKR010059467.1:0-13207 GCA_916700685.1 Adelosebastes latens | reverse complement strand
TGATCCATCCATCCTCTAAATGCTCTAGGTCTCTAGTTTGATCCATCCATCCTCTGAATGCTCTAGGTCTCTAGTTTGATCCATCCATCCTCTGAATGCTCTAGGTCTCTAGTCTGATCCATCCATCCTCTGAATGCTCAGCCGGGGCCCGCCGGCGAGTTGTCGGAGTGTTAAGGGGTTTGGGCCCTCACTACCTCGGGATATGTGTTGTTACGGTAATGAGTAGTTCTGCTTTTACCACTACGCAAAGATTTTCCTGAAGGAAGGGGGACAAAAAGTGCATTGACTGGATGAGAGGGGTCTCTGATTATTTTCAGACCCATCCTAAGCATGCGGGTGTCAGAGATGTTTGGCAAATTGTGACCAATGGTTTTTGATGCAGCTTTCACTACCTTATTAAAGCCCCTTCCTGTCATCGGCTGAACCGTTTCCATACCACACTGTGATAGATGCTGCCTGCAAATGGAACCTGTAAGATTGTGGTTACTACATGGGAAGTTATGTTTTTACTTTTATTTTAATTTCACCAGGAAATCCTTTGAAAGAGAATCTCTTTCCTGAGGGACACCTGGGCCAAAACAGCACACCAGTTACAGTTTAACTAGAAATAAAACACAACACACAGGAAATACAATCGTCAAACACACAAGAAAGAAACTAAATCCAGCTCAAATAAATCAGGAGCATTTCTCAGTGACATGGCTTTACATTTTCACAAGGGGACTCAATTATTAAAATGTAGTATGCTCTGTAGATTATTAAATCCAGGGAGCAAAGTAGGAGAAGGTTTTTTTTTCTCCAGCTCAGTGCAAACCCTTGGAACCTGGTAAGGAAGCCACCTGGTGGAACAAAGCTGAAGGCTGCTGGAGGTCTGTGTCACAAGATTACATATAGCTTGTATATTACATATATATATAACTAAATAATTATAATGCAAGGAACCTATAATATATATATATTCCTTGAAGTAATGGAGGAAATGCAAAGGCATAATGACAGAGGAAAAAGATGTGGCTGTCGAGAATAAACTTTTACTAATCTTGGTTTTTGGCCGTCGCATCTTGGGTTTTTTGCTCAACAGAATGTAAAGTATGAAAGTAATACAGAATGCTGAATAAGGCTTTTTTAGGCAACCAAAAAGGTTATAATTAACTTGCATGAACTGAAAACACACTGTGAAAATGTTAAAGTTGTAAGACAAAAAAAACAACTCCCAGACCGGACAATCAGGTAGCCCCGCCCTAAAGCATCCCCTGCTTTATGGTCTATTTGACTCTAAATGGGACCATAATTTACTAACTGAACATCATGCTGTATTGAAGAAGACTTGAAACTAGTGATTGAGACCATAAACTCATGTTTACAATGTTTACTGAGGTAATAAATCAAGTGAGAAGTAGGCTCATTTTTCTCATAGACTTCTGTACAATCAGACTTCTTTTAGCAACCAGAGGAGTCGCCCCCTGCTGGCTGTTGGAAAGAATGTAGGTTTAAGGCACTTCTGCATTGGCTTCACTTCCCAGACCCCGGAGTTGCCCGCTGATTTCCACTGACCTGCTAAATATATTAAAGGTCCCATATTGTAAAAAGTGAGATTTTTATGTTTTTTATATTATAAAGCAGGTTTAAGTCCTATATAATACTGTGAAAGTATCGAAGCGCTCAATATACAGAGAAATACACACAGTCCGTATTCAGAAATTGTGCATTTGAAACAAGCCGTTTCTGTCCATTTGTGATGTCACAAATGTACAATATTTAGACCATTACACGGTTTTAAACGCAAAAACATTCTAAATGTGTCCCAGTTTATTCCTGGTTGCAGTGGATGTGTATGACATCAGCTGACAGGAAGTAAACATGGACCCAAACTGTTGCCAGGTAACGCAATTCTGTTGCAATTCCGTTGAAATGCACTAAAACGGAGCATTTCAGACAGAGGGTGAATACAGGTATATTCAAGCAGACAGTATGAGGAAAATAAAGTTTTTTTTTTTAACATTACAGCATGTAAACATATTCTAATATTAACACAAAATACGTCGTGCTCATTTTAAGTATGAACCTGAAAATGAGCACGATATCGGACCTTTAAGTGTCAATAACTTCACCTATGTTGTTTCCAAAATTTTCCAGAATTCCGCATGACGAGCATATGTTACATATAGATAGAGAGGATGTGCTTATAACTATATAGTCAGCATGATCAATACAGCTCACGTGCCGGCGTTGCCTATTATTTTTACATTTGGCCGCGCTCACAAATCAAATGCCCGCCCTCTGATTCATGTCTGCCGCCGGATCTGCTTGAGGCAATTTATCAGATTTCGTGCAGCTCCATCTGGAGCCATAAAAGGCTTTATAGGACAGGCCTGGAACACTAAATACTGGAATTCTAAATACACGAAAATTGATGAAGGCAACAACTTCTCTTAAATCACTTTGTTCGCGCCACTTAAGAACAAATTAGATTACACAAGTTCTTCCATGAGGCCCAGAAAAGGAGCATTCTTCAGATGTGCTTCACCACAAATAACTCTTAACTGATCCGTGTATAGAAAACCTCAAGATGTATTGTTTTCATACGGCATGTGCTAACATATGTGATTTCTCATTTTGAAATATATTTATAAAGCACACAGTGCTTGAAGTGCCGTTACTCGTCTCATTCACATGTTGGCGTGTGTATTGGCCGGTATCAGCAATCTCTTGGCACTTATTCCTATTTATTCATTATTTCTTTAAACACGTTTTACTGTGTCAGTCATAATCAGCTGTGATTTTATTAATATTATTATACTTGAGCTATGCATCTTCTATAGTAGACCCTATAATACTCCAATATTGTTCCAACTGGTACATTATAGGGTTAAGGTGGTGTGTGTTGTATATAGTGTTAATACTTAAAGTGCTTTCCTGTGTTATTTGTAGTATCTCTCTATAATATATTATGGGATGTCTAGAGCCTGGAATCAACAGCAGCCTGCCAGACAGGCAGGTACACATGCAGAGCTGAGGTGTGTGAGCTATTCATTCAGGTTTTAAGAGCAGTGTCTCAGTCAGGATGCTACTACATATTATACAGAGACACATTCTGAATTTCAACAGTGAATAAAAGATACGAGGAGATATTGAGTTTGGGGGTCCTCCCTCAAGAAAATGTGACATAAAACTTTGCAATTTTAAATCATTTTGGACCATTATTATTACTAATTAGGCTTAATGATTATTTTTATTATTTATCACAACCTTCGTCTGAACATTCAATTCTCCTGGAAATGTTTGCCCTGTAAAATCATATTGTATAAATTAGAAGAGCAGATTCAGAAAACCTTTAAATAATATTTCATTAATTATATTTGTTCACAAATAAAAAAGTTATGACGAACAGTTCACTCATTATTTTACAAAAGGACATAAACATTGTATTGATAAATAAGAGCGCCCTCGTTCTCACCCTCCCTCTCCCGTGCTGTCCGTTGGCTCGTCCAGATGCTCCCCACGTAGTTTTTGTGTTCATACTAGGGATGTTAATAATTAACCGTATAACCGTTAACCGACATTAAGCATCTTAACCGATTAACACTATCGGCTAAAACGGTTAAAAGAAATGTTAATAATTAATTAAAAAGCTGAGAAAAACTCGTCACTTTAAGGAGAAAAGCTGGTCCACCTTAAGAGGCGTTACAGATACAGGAAGTTGGCTCCGTCTATAGCTCGCTTGAGCGGAGGAGATGTACTGTAGCCTCGTAGCTAGAACGCCACCGACAACACACACACAGTCTGTCGGAAACGCACTGAAGTTACGCCGCGCTGACAGACCGTATGTGTGTGACAATGTTGAGCACGAAGCTACCAGCAGAGCTACAGCTGTTAACGTAGCACAAACACACACACTGTTTTGTCGGACAATCGCTATCGTTAATCCGGGCAGACACACAGCTGACAACCTGCTAAACTAAACTAAATGTGCGGTGGAGACTTTTACTGGGAAAGTGGCTGCATGTCCGCGACACTACACGCAGCATCGTAGCTGCTAAGTTAACGCTCCCGGAGGGTGAACTGGGGACTTGGTTGTCTGTTGTGTTCATACACTGCAGCTGGTACGAAAAAATCGGTTAACAGTTAATAATCAGTTAACGAGGGTCGGTTATCGGTTAGGAACATTTTTCAAAATTAGCATCCCTAGTTCATACTGCTTACACCTCTTCCTAACATACAGCGACCGAGCAAACTCTTCCGAATATAGCGCGAAAAATTGTCCAGATACTCTAAGAGCAATGTCACTTTCTATTACATAGAAAGCACGATATGACTGTCAGCGTTGATTTTGACTAATGAAAATAGCTTTGAGGTGTGCAAAACTTTGCACAAATAGAGCCAGGGTGAGTGGTTTGTCAAACAAGCGACGCGTCGCTCAGCCTGTTGGCTGAAGCACGGAGCAGGTTAGGACATCTTCAATTTGGGAAAAATGTAAACAATCTGATGTTCGCTCGTTCGCATCGTGTCCAGTTAGGAAGAGGTGTTGTGAGATGCCACGCAAATATGCTGGTGCTGCCCCGTTATGAATCACCCAGAGAACCTGATGGAGCGGGCAGAGAAGAGTACCGGTAACTTGTGAGAAGTTCCGGTTAGCAAGAAAAAGTCGTTATGCTAAGGAGTAAAATGTAGAAGTGGCGGTTACTGCGTATCGGTGAGTACCAGCCAAATTCGAGCACTGACGGCACACACAATACTTCTAGCTTATATCAAGCCAAGGAGAGTTGCCTGCGCTCGTTTTGAATGAAGTGTCAGTAGGTTAAGAAGGGACGGATGTGTCCCTTTGTCCAGAGGAACTAAAAGTTTCTTTTTAATGTCACCGTTGTCTTACTCAAGAAACAAAATTACACTGCACATCTAATTATTTATCGCTTGGAAATGTCACAAGCAGCCGAGAGTGTCTAACGATCACGTGGCTGGAGGTTGTTAAAACCTGAAGAGCTGCTGACCAAGGAGTAAATCCACAACCCTCTTAATGCCAAAGTGCACTGAGGACAAAATTAAAAAAAGTGTAGCTACCTAATTATTAGTCCCTGTGAAATGCCACATGCTCTCAACCAGGTGTGATCACGCAGACGGCGAAATGTCAAGAGCTGCCGACCAATGAGCCGTTTGTCTCGACTTTAATGGGGAGAAGTGTGATCACAGGCCCCCCCCAATTACATTCTAATGAAGTTAATGCAATTCTCTGCCTCAATAGTGATTTCTGCATCTAAAATCTCAAGGTCTGCCGCAGCTGGCTCGCTCCACGGTTGCACTCTTGCTCACCTCTAAAAGAATTTGTCAATCAGGTTCCTCTTCTTTCTTTCCGTGTGCATCGCTCAGCGGGCGCCTGCCTGTCATGGATACAGCTGTTGTGAATTGCCATTTGACGTGCGATTCTTTTGTGCGGAAGCTTAACATGTTTTAAAAACTCAGCTTTTAGCACTGTAGGGAGCAGTCAGTAGCTCACCTTTTCCTTTTAAAACAGGGAGACAAAGGAGTCAGGAGTATAAAGACAGGTGGACACACATCAGCAGATTTTTCCCTCCAAACGTTGCCCCGAGCCACAGGCCTGGCCACATATTGCCCTGGGCTGGTACCTATCAGGCCGCTCTGGGGAAACGCTGCAGCTGATATTTCCTCTGTACAAAGCGACTCTTCTTTCCATTATAAAGTCTCAGCCAGACAAAAAAGAAATGTGAAATGTGTCACCATGACCTTCTCAGTGCGTGGAGAGATCGGCTTTCTAACAGCGGGCTACCTCTGGGTCTGTGAATTGAAGCCAATGCCAAAGTGCCCTTAAACTTGCATTCTTTCTATGAGCCAGCAGGGGGCGACTCCTCTGGTTACCTCTGTTTAGAGAAGGAGTCTGATCGTATAGAGAGGCGAAGTCCCGTCCCTTCCGGTGGACCTCATGGGACCTTATTTCGGAAAAAATAATATATGGTAGTCAACGGCAAGAGACAAATATTTATATGGTCCTGTTTGAATTGTGTCATTAATCACACATCTGACGTTTGTCAATTTAAAAGATCATTTTGCAAGTCCAGAAAGTCTCAGTTTGTCGTAGTATCATTTAGTTTAACCGCTCAGTGAACTACATCTCTCGTCTCGCACAATATACGTCACCAACACCAGCTATCTAACTTAGCTATGTTCCACGCACAAATGAAACGTTATCTGACCTGATGTGTTTTATCCAGCGTCTCCTGGTCTTTTTATCAGCCGAGAAGAGAAAGAAGGATCAGACCCGTTACTGGTGTGAGTTCATCCCAGTATGAAACACACAGACATCGTAGCTTCAGCGAGAGAGACGTCATTACGCGACTTTAGGTGCGTCGTCTTTCTAATTACGTATTTTCAGTCTGATACTTCAATAGTTTCACAGCAAATGGAGACTTTCTTGACTTGCAAAATGATCTTTTAAATTGATAAACATCATATGTGTGATTTGTGGCGCAATGCAAACGGGATCAAGAAAATATTTGTCTCTCGCTGTTGACTACTGTTCATGTATTTCCAAAATAAGGTCCCACGGTGGTCCACCGGAAGGGGTGGGACTTTGCCTCTCTATAGAACTCTATGAGCAAATGACCCTACTTCTCACTTGATTTATTAGTCAGTCAGTAGTCATGTGACTCGTTAGTATCGTCAGTCACGTGAGTTGGTAGTATCGTCAGCCCCGTGAGTCGCTAGTCAGTGAAGCTAACATCAACCACGACCGTTTCCTAACCCAAACTAATACCCCTTTCACACCGAGGACCCAACCAGGGTTGAACCGAATAAACCTTGTGTGTGTATGTTGATTGTGTGTATGAAAGGGTTAACCCACGTCGACTGACTCGGCTTCCCGACCCAGGTCGAGAGGTGGGTCAGACCAAGGTCTATTTGGTTGCAAATGAGGGCGCACGGTCCGTGACGCAACTGTCACAGGTCGCCGTAGCTCAAACAAATGGTGCGACGGCAGCAGGGATGTTTTCAGACACACATTCGGTGTGTCTGAAAACAGAAGAAAAGAGGAAGAAAAAAGCGGTAGATGGCGGGATGGTGAGGGACAACGTAGTGTAACGTTAAACGAACATAAACAAGGCTGCTGAATGAGAAAGTCAGTCGCTGTTATGTTAAACGGAAACACACCGCGTCGCCGACCACCGCACCCTACCGCCGGCTAGGAGCTCATCTGTTTTTAAAGCGTGTTTGCACATTTTCTATTTGTAACATTGCCATTTTAACTTTTTATTTTTCCAAATAAACCTGCTAAAGGTTCCATCTGTCGCCTGTCCCATCTGTTATAAAGTAACAAACCCAGTCCCGGTTCATTACATTATCAAAAAATTAGCAAACTTGATGAAATATAAACTAATTTCATTACATACAACCGATGGGTGACGTCACGGTGACTACGTCCACTTCTTATTTACAGTCTATGCTTTCTACTGTTGTTCTGAGGCTGCTTCACTTCTACTCATCATTGTTCTCCAGAGATGTCATGAACGTTATTTTGTTCTTAGTTATGCAGCTTTATTAACGCTCTTAATTGATGCCTTCTTTCTTTTCCTACTTCCGACCGAACTTTTTTGCATCTTTCTTCTTAGTCGTTTCCCCATGTGTCATTTCTTTTTCTTTCCTCCTTCTCTTTTCAACTATTCTCTCCTGTCTCCTTTCTTTCTTCCTTTATTTGATTCATTTCATTCTTTCTTTCATCCTTCCTTCCTCTCCCATGAATTTAGTCCACAAATCTGTGACATTTTTCCTTCCAAGTCTGGGTAGCGCTACAGCAGACACTACTGGCAACTTTCTTCCTTTCCTCTTCCCCTTTCTTTCTTTCTTTGCCTGCATGCTTCTTGTCCTTCCTCTTCCATCTCTGCGTTTTCTCCAAACACCTCACTGACTCACTGATTGACATCGCTTCAAGAATATGTCCGTTTATTTATTTTTTTTGCTCATGCTCTTGTGAGTGTATCATTTTCCTCTTTTCGTGACAGTCTCATTTCATCTTCCTCTCCTATTTTCTCTCTCCTTCTTTCTTTTTCTTTCCTCTCATAGTGTTTTTTTTAAAGCCCTTATTTCAGACAGATTGTCAGAGAAGGGTGGAGGGTGAGAGGAAGGAGAGCAGGCAGGATGGGAGGAGAGGAGCAAGAGAGCTATCCTTCACTTTCATCTTTCTACTCAAAACACTTCACAGGAAATTGCTGCAGACGTGCCACAGATAGAGGCGGACGGGCAAACACACACACAAACACACACACCACTCCCTACATCTTTATTGCTTCTCGTAGAAGTCCGGATCGCACCACTGAATAGAGAAAGAAAACACAAGGCGCTCCGAGAGCGCTCCAAAGTCTCCCTCCCATTCCTTTCACATGGCTGACACCTGTCAGATTAAGAGCGAAGGAAGTAATGCTAAGTGATTTACTTTCTCTTTCTCTTGGTGGATATCTGTGTAGCATGTTCACAAACCGGCGCTGCTCCCTGAGATGTTTTGTCAAGCCGTCACAGCGTCTACACTCTACCGAGATAAATGTTTTTTTGTGGCACTGCTCAAATGCCTCAGCGGGGAAATTTCTCTCCGTCGGTTTGGTAATTAGCCAGCGTCGCTGTTCAACGTGCTCGCAGTGAAGGGGAGTAGTAGTCAGCTCCTGACTCTGCAGCTCCTTCTCTCCCTCTCCATCTGCATTTCACACACTGAGTGGAAGTCCTTTCATTTCCTCCTGCTGTTTCAACCTGTTCTCACTCTCAACTCGTCAAATACCGCCGTTTGGTAAGTGCCCCTCTGCATCGGAAACCGACGCACGGAGGCACCCTTTAGCAACAGTATGTGACGAACCGGGCTTTCAACTAACTCCGTTGTAAACCCACCCGCGGCGTTATTCGACAGTCGGAGCAGGTGACGTAGTATTAATAGCATGAGAGTCTGCTCAGGGTGGGCATGAGGGGCGGCAGTTCAACCAGCAGACCGGTGTTTGTGTCCCGTGTGAAACATTGACTTATTCTGTCACGTCACTTGACTCGTCGGCATCGTCAGTCCCGTGATTCACTGGTCACGTGACCTGTTAGTTTCATCAGCCCCGTAATTCTTGTGAATCAGTCAAGTTAACGTCAACCACGTCCGTTTCCTAACCCTAACTAAGTGGTTGTGTTGCCTAAACCTAACTTCCTGTGAAAAAGGAAGTTTATTTTGAAAGGACACTATGCATGTAACGAGCATATATTGACATGCCGTCCCTGGTCCATCCAAAAGTAACGCAAGAGGGGTACCCCTTGCGGCGGCCTCCGATGTCGAGTGGCGCTGACCTAGTGGCGGTATTTGATGAGTTGGGAGTGAGAATGTGTTGCTTGTTATTCACAGCATTTGATCATGTTACGTTAGCATCAGCTTACATTTGTATAAAAAGTAGTTTTAGTGGTTCTTTTTTGTGCCGCTTGTTTAATTTTCAGTAGGATTGTGAATGCATTTAGTCCATGAACTTGTTACTTTTCTTTCTTCAAAAAATAAAAATAACATCAGCTAAAATTACTGTCAGATAGATAATATTACTGAAATGCTACGTGCTGCTGATCAGTGCAACAGTTCAAGCAGTGAACAGAAGAAATCATTTGGGACAGAGGATACTGACCAAGACTTTGCACTGAAACATTGATCAATGCATTTGTCCATTCCCCCATCTTTCTCATAATTGTTTATGCCAGGCACACACCACACGAGAATTAAGCCGATTTTGGGCCCGATTCCCCCCCCCTCCTGACAATCGTCCGCAAAGCCCGGATTTTTTTGATGGTTCAAAAAGATTATCTTTTTCAGATATTCCTGTGGTGTGAGATATGTTAAGTGTTTTTTTACATCCCCGACTGACTTGGAAGTCCATCCTGGCCGCACTGATTTCAAATCAAAATATTATAGATAGTTATGATCGGATATCCTGTTGTGTGTTGGGAACCCCGAGCGAAGACAGCCGATGACGCAGTCACGTGGGAAAGAACGATAGCCAACTGTGAACCAAGCTGACTGAAGAAGGAAGGACAACCACTGCCGTCATGGCAGCTAATGCATCCTTCATAAATTTTCAGTACAAAATAGTGCAAAAACTAACAACGCTAATTCTACCTGCCTGGCCCGCCATGTTTTTAAACACTGAAGTCACGTTTGATGGCGAGATATTTTGCAAGATTTTCGTATTTTTTGTCGGAACTCTTGTTGTTCATGAAATGATTCTGCGGCTCACCACACACTGTAGAGTGCTATAGGAATGAGCCCTAAAACCCGGAAATGAGTTAGCATTTTAGCACTTCTGGTTCCCTCGTCTCAAAGTCGATGGGTTTTTTTAATTGTTTTTTGGTTAGATGCCTGAAAAAAGGTCTGTGGTTAACACAAGCTAAAGAGATTTTAACCTTTTATTCTACAATATAAAATACATAAATAAATACCCCACTTGTGAATTTTGAAGCTTTTACGTGTCTTAAAAAAGGCGGTTGCTAACAAGTGGCTAAATGAGACTACTAAACGTCATCACGCCGACTCGTCCTCCTTTACAGCCTCGTTGTGTTTACTCGCGCTCATGTGACCGTGGTGTAGTTCGTTTATAGCCTAACGTTAGCTTTTACTTCGGGCAATTGTGTGTTCACTTCAAAAATCATAAAGTGGTGTTCATTTGTGGAGATTATCTTGTCGAACAAAACGTGTAAATATAAATGTTTGTTTGCCACAGAGATTATTTTCTGCCATAATCCAAAACCCAATGGAACAATCCCATTGTTTTTTTGTCGAGGGATCCAGGGCGATGCTAACTGCCTACAAAAATACGTCATCCCTGAAGCACTATAGGAACAAAACTGCTAAATTTAACATTACATGTCATTATGTGTCGGGTCTCTCACATCTCATCTTTTGGTGCGGGTCACCTTTTTGTTTTTATTCTTTGGTGAAAATTGTAGGCTAATGCGTTCCGTGATAGATTTTGCTTTTATAGGTTACTTTGGAAAACAGGCTATCGATAGCTATTTGTTGGTATATTAACTGCACACATAAACATATCTGGCAGTTCTAACTTTGAAAAGGATTTGAGAAAAATAGAAAGTAATTTTAATCTCTACCATGAACACACTTACAGGTGGACAGAGTTATTTGTTGTGAGTACACATCATTTGCATCACATCACGGTGTCCCTTTGGGAACCATGGGGTGATAGGCAGCTTGTCAAGCCGTCACAGATAATGACACTGATGCCAACAGCGTTTCCCTGATGGAAACATGGGGAATATTTTTTTGTGTGCGTCCTTGTCATTCATCATAGAACGACTCCCATCTGTCTTGATGAATTCATGCTGCTGCCTTACACGAACCTGACGCCTCGCACTTCTCCCTGCCTCGAGGCATCTTCGTTTTAATCAGATACGTATCATCTTCGATAAAAAACAAGTCGAATATATTATCCTTTTAACCCCAAGTCTGCTGCTTTATAGAAGACGATGCTTTGCTTGTGTATTTACATCTTATTTTTGCACATTTTTCACACCCATGCATGTCTGAGCTGTCTGTTTGGCCTCGGAGTGACTTGACAGCGTTTGTCAAGCTGGTCATACAGCAGGTTGCAATGAAGGGTGCTGTCAGCCGCACTATATTTGGACTTAACTTCGCTTGTCTCCGAGAGCGAGAGGTGGGTGGAAAAATGAGAGACAGCTCAGCCCGCCACTGGCTTTGTGTGCGTCTGAGTGTGTGTCTTCTCCTCTGTGTGTATCTTTGTGATTTGTGCACACGTGGGAGTAGTATTATGTAGTGCTATCTTGAGTTCTCGCTGGGAAAGAGTGAGAGGTGGTTAAGTCAGGGAGCAGATGATGACACCGGGGCATGCACACACACAGATACACACATCGCGCTCACAGAGTCGGTCCTCGGGGATACTTGGAAAGCTTTTGGCGGCTGACAGACGGACAGCGTCTCACAACTATCTCTAATTGGCTGAGAGTTTCAGGAGGGAGACAACTGGACGAATGAAGCGGAGG
Source organism: Adelosebastes latens (assembly GCA_916700685.1). Classification (NCBI taxonomy): domain Eukaryota; kingdom Metazoa; phylum Chordata; class Actinopteri; order Perciformes; family Sebastidae; genus Adelosebastes; species Adelosebastes latens. The sequence continues at coordinate 1,186 of CAKAKR010059467.1, read as the reverse complement.
ATGAAGACAGTGACAGCCGAGATCCATCCTCCCTAGTTTGAGAGATTATTTAATTTTATTTGCGCTTTGCACCTCTGCTTTCTCGTACCAATTAATGACTGCATCTCTGATATTGTATTGCCTTCTGCCCCTGTCACTGGGAAAATAGTCTGAACAGGATTTTTAGAGGCAGCACAATTGCATATATGCAGTTAATGGAAAGATGCGGATGGTGTCCCGTCTAGGTAGCTAGTGTCTCAACTTGAAAAATGTGCACTTCTTTCATAGATGTTTGAGAAACAGCTGAAGTTCAAGGTAAGTTTTGAGTCTCAAGCCCCAGACACACCAGGAACGTCAGGATCGCGTGGTGGCCGCGTGATTCACGCGTCGGGTGTTCACACCAGCTGCATTTCAGCTGTGTGTCTGCTGCGTTTCTGCAGCTGCAGCTGCTGCTGTCAGCCCTTTCTTTCTACATAGAGTTTGCCTTTTAATGGCCATTTCATTTCATTATAAATATCATTTATATCTATTTTAGACAGAGAAAGGTTAAGAAATGTGTGGTAATTTGTAAATAATAGTAATAATCCACAATTAAAACTCTGTACTATATTCATTCATGGAGCTCTCCAAGTCACTGCATGTTCTAGAACACTTTCCGGCACATATTTCAAAATAAAAGCCTTGTGTTAACAAATGAAGGAATTCAGTCAGGACCACTTTAGTCAAAGAAACTTTATTTCCATTACAGTAATATATACATTATATTTGGCGGTATGGCTCTGCTCTGGGACCTCCCTGCCCATCCACGCGCATACGTGGATCCACGAGCCTACGTGGTAGCATGAGGCAAGGAGAGCACACCTCCTTGCCCTTCCATGTGCATACATGGAAAGCCAAAGGCAGGGAGAGCAGCAGCAAAGACCCCCCCGGGTGCAGAACAGAGCCAGTATTAATAACACAGAATGATATTGATTAGTCACACACAGTATTAAAGGAGGTGGTGGGGTGGAGGTGGATTGCGAGCGGCTTTGTAGAAGAAGCAGCACAGGCAGCCAGGTTGAAGCAGCTTAAATAAGGCGCTCTGTATGAAATTTGCCAATGAATGCATAGAAGGGAATCAGCTGATCTGTCAGATGATGCTTCAGCTGATTGGCCGGCCTAAGATCGGCCGCCATCAGCTGACAGCTGTCATATGAGCAGCGCTTGA
>CAKAKR010059466.1:39685-65059 GCA_916700685.1 Adelosebastes latens | reverse complement strand
TCAGCAGCGCGTCTTTCATCTCCAGGCAGGCTGATTCCAGGTCTGCTATTCGGGTCTGCGCCTCCGCGATGTTAGCATTCTGACTCTGTAGCTCACGCAAAACTCCGTCTTTAAACTCTGTAAAATCTTCTTTCATAGTTTTCTTGACTTCGTTTTTGAATTCACCAAGGTCCCGTCTCATATCTTGTTTAAAGTCTTTCAGCTCTTTGGAGAGTACTGCTGTCAGGCCCTGTAGTAGCGCATTGTGGCTAGCTGTCGTGTTAGCTTCTTGTGCCGTTGCCTCTTCGTCGTCGCCGTCGTCATTCTGGTCAGCGAACTCGGCCACACAGTTTTCTTGTGTTTTATTCATTTTTTTGTCAGTCTTATGCCTCCTCTGCGATTTCCCTCCTTTCATCCTTGATTTAAACTGGTTTTAATGCTGTTTTATATTGATAGAAGGTACTTTTAAAAACCGACTTTGAGGAGCTCACCACTACACGTCCATCTTGTTGTAGCGCCGCCGGAAGTCCCCCTCCGTGACTTTTTCATGTGTACCGGAGCTTCGCACAAGTTGCCGGTACTCTCCTCTGCCCTCTCCATATCAGGTTCTCTGGGAGATTCATAATGGTGATACATAACGGCGCAGCGCCAGCGGATTTGCGCCGCGTGGGTTCATTGTTTTAAAGTCACCAGAATTCATTTTTTGAATTCCCCCGCTTTGGTTTTGAAATTCTCCCTATTTTTGAGGTATCAAGGTTGGCAAGTATGCAAAACAACCACATTTGAAGGTATTTAATCGAACAGCGCCTTCAACAAAACGTGGTACACACAGCACAAATGGCCGGTGACCAGGGCTGGTCTGGGCCAAAATGCCAGGGCCGATTTTTTGTCCCAGTCCAGCCCTGCCTACACGTTAGCTCCGTACTTACACTGTAAGTCACAGGCTGTATTATAAAGTGTTACCAACACCTCTACGTCAACATTCAGGATAACCCACATACCCTATTCAAGAGAGCCTGCACAGTTGTTCACAGTGCCACAGACATAACAGAGTGTTTCACGTGGTATTTTACACTGGTACTGGCTGAGGAGAGACTGTGCTGCAGACAATGGGCACCCTGCCAGCACGATGGAGAAGTCCAGAATGAATATCACACCCTGTATCTATGTCTGGGGCCAACCGGACAAAGGGAGCATTGGCCCTAGCATTATTCCATTATATTACATTGCATTCATTAAGCAGATACTTTTGTCCAGTGCAACTTAGAATATGTGCAGTCAACCTCCATTGGAAAAAGAGCTAGAAGTCATTAAAATTCTTAATGCATGACTTACATAACAAACAAGGGTGATCAGTTTTACTTATGATGACAATGACCAGTATTAACCTTTACTAAAGAACTTGAGACAGCGATTCTCTCCGAACTGAATGTAATGTAGCTAAACCTGCTTTCAGGCTGGATAGGGCGTGGAGCAGGGCGGAGACATGTCAGAAACTGCTTCTTTTTATTATTGTTACGTTCCCCTCTGTTTAAGGTCCAGGGGATGGAGGGAGTAACAAAATAATTTTGTAAACCCAGGAATGAGAGAGGCTGGCAACAGGATCGTGTGCAAAAAATAATTATACAATTTATTAACAAAAATATGAAAAAATGTACAAACACCAACTGAAAACTACTTTCTAACAGAAAGCGTGAGGTAATTAAGTAATTAAATAAAAAATGACAATAACCAATATTAAAACACTCATATTAAAGCTACTGCTTGAAAAGTGCTTCGAAAAAACAACCCGTAGGTACAGACAGCGAACAATCAGGGAGTAAAACAATTTAACACTACTGCTCCACAGAGACAGCGAACAAAAACAATCTCATACACCGCAAAGTTTGTCGACTTCGACGCGCACACCCGTCAACCACTGACCCAACCACGGAACACACAGTCTAAGATACTTCTCCTCAGTTTTCCTGCTGTTATCTACTCCGCCCTGACTACTGATGTCAGCTGCAGGCTGCGTACCTTCATCCACTGCAGCTGCACAGGGAGGGAGGAGGGCGGCACCTGAGGAGACAGAGGAAAGGGCAGAAAAACACAACACACATGCAACACAGCACGGCACGTAACAATTATCATTTACTGTCATATGTTTTGTAATGAATGCAGGTTGAAGACCGCATCCACTGCCAAGCACCTAGCCAGCACAATGGAGAAGTCCAGAATGAATATCATACTCTGTATCTATGTCTGAGGCCAACCTGGCAAAGGGAGCATTGGCCCTATAAAGCCCTAGACCAAGTGTGTCACTTGATTTATGGCAATACACAGCATTTCAACTCTAGGCAATGGTGATTAGTTAATCATAGGGCTCTGATGTTTAGAGAGGCCTCTAACTTTAAGATTATTCATGTCCCATTAATCCATGTTACTAACTTGGCTTCTTCCCCAGAGTCTGACACCCACTGCTACTATTATTATCATTAGTCATACTTCTATTATTATTACTACTGCTACTACTACTGCTATTATTATTGTCATTCTATTATATCCACTGTTGCTATTATAACCTCCGCCAAGGAGGTTATGTTTTCACCGGTGTTGGTTTGTCTGTCTGTTTGTCTGTTAGCAGGATTACTCCAAAAGTCTGCGATGGATTTGAATGACATTTTTTGGAGGGGTGGGGTGTGGCACAATGAACAATCCATTAGATTTTGGTGGCGATCCGGATCATGATCCGGATTCAGGAATATTTGCCGTCCGCGGTGAGAAAGAAAAAAGCTGTAGATGACGGGATGAGAGACAACGTAGTGTAATGTTATACAAACATAACAAGGCTGCTGAATGAGAGAGGCATCCGCCGATGCGTTCCACGGAAACACACCGTGTTAATAATAAGCCGACCACCTCACGGTACCGCCAGCTGTGAGCTGTGATCTGTTTTTAAAGTCACGCACCTTGGCGGAGGTCTGCGTTCTCCGAGTGCCATTCTAGTTGTTGTTATTAGTCCAATTTTTTTTATCATTATTATTATTATAGCTATTGTGATGTGTATCTCTGTCTCTCTGTGTGTGTTTCTCTCTCTCAACCCAACTGGTCGAGGCAGACGGCTGCCCAGCCAGAGCCCTGTTCTGCCCAAAATTTCTACCCATTAAAGGGGAGTTTTTTCTTGCCACTGTCGCCCCAGTGCTTGCTCATGAGGGAATGTTGGGTCTCTTTAAATTAGTGGTCTAGACCTGCTCTATATGAAAAGTGTCTTGAGATAACTTCTGTTATGATTTGGTGCTAAATATAAATAAATTGAATTGAACAAAAATTGAAATTATTACCAAAGCCCATACAAATTTGTGTTCATTCTGATAAATTAATTTGACACACACAAACCTGGGCCCAGCTAGTATTGCAGCAAAGGAGCAGTGGTTGGAGCTCCAGGCAAAATATAATGAAGTGTGCATTGTACAATGATGGCCACTTGATGGCAGCTGGGTACATACTGTACAGTAGGCCTACACAATGAGAGTGGGAGAAATGGGGTGTCAGCCGGGACTGACAGCTCAATTTGGTCCTGGACCCCCTAAGTGTTAGGTAATCACACATGTGCTTCTCTCTGAAGACGATACATGCTGTTTGGGGAAACTCTGACTTGTCCATCAGTGCTGCAAAGGTTTCTTTTTCTGGCAGGTCTGTTTTCTTGTTTTTCCCCATCGTCCTTCTTTCATAATGTACATTTTTGAAAATCAATAAAAGAAAAAACTTAAAGTCATGCACATGGTCTATATCCAGGGCACTGAAAGACTCGCTTTTATTGTTGAAAAGGTTATAGCTCATGACACTTTATTTCTAAAATCTCTGTAGGGCTGGTGCTATGTCAGGAATGATGGCCAAAATATGTAATGAAGAATGAGGCTGAGTAAAGACGCTTTTACTAAGTAGAGATAAAGATTACTATTAAAAGGTCACACTCTTAAATACTAATCAACAGCTTCCCAAATCTGGTCTATGGAAAGAGTGGCGAGAGACCATTTGTATGGTTATTTACCCAATTACAGTTGAGCAAAAGTGATGCATTTCGATTTTTATATATTTTCAAAAAAAGAGCAAAACCTTAAACTAAAACATTGATGTGTTTATAGTTCTTCATAAACTGTCTTAAAGTGTGGCTTGTTTAATGTGATATTCTCGTTGAGACAGCATTTCAGCCAATCAGCTGTCTTTCTTTCGCCTCCAAGCAACAAACAGTCCAAACCAGATTCCCACGCAACACACCCTGTAAGGGAAAACCTCTTTACAGCAGCTACCACAGTCCTCACACTAACTTACCAGGAGTCAGCTATGGATTATGAGCAGCAGGTAAGAACCAACAACACAAAGAGCAGCTCTGAATTATCGCAATGGAACGGAATTACAAAATATTTTGAGTATGATCAGTCATAATGTTATAGCATGAGCACCTGTATTCTTAATAAATCAGACCTTGTTATTCTGTAGGTAATGTAATATAAAGTTAGTTAGTCAGTGTAATATAATAGAATGTGCAAATCTAACAATGTGACTTTAGCCAATGGAACTGTGAAATTGTCTTCTAAAGGAATTTATAAAGAACCCTGTTAAACACATCCTGTATTATTACATTATATTACATTGTATTCATTAAGCAGATACTGTTGTCCAGAGCAACTTAGAATATGTGCAGTCAACCTCCATAGGAGCTAGATGTCATCAAAATTGTTAATGCATGACTTGCAAAAAAACAACGGTGATCGGTTTCACTTGTGATGACAACATTTACCATTGCTAAAGAATTTGAGACAGCGATTCTCTCTGAACTGAATGTAATGTAGCTGAACCTGCTTTCAGGCTGGATAGGGAGTGGAGCAGGGCGGGGACGTGTCATAACGTGCTTCTTTTACTATCGTTTACTGTCTTGTGTTTTTTAATAAATGCAGGTTGAACAAATCACATCCACTGCCAAACTTGGAGACTTGATAGAATTTTCCTACCCCATCGGATATTCACACTGGTCAGTGTATGATGAAGATAAACATGTATTCCATTTTGCTGTTGCAGGTGAGGACAACATCTAGTACATTACATTGATTACATAACAGATAGATGTAGGTTTGTTTGTTTTTTAGGTTGAAAAAGAAAAAGAATATATACAATATATACAATATCACCTTCTTAAAACTAGATTTTGACTCAGGGCTCCTCTACAGGATGGTACCTCGGGTTGGTTATGCTGCTGGACAAATGGTCCATAATGAATATGTTTCAGTAGTCCATCCATCCATTATCGGGGGTGGGGGGACTGGAGTCGAAGGCAGGGTACACCCTGGACAAGTCGCCAGACTATCCAGGGCTGACACATAGGCCCAATTCCAAACCACCCTCTACAGTACACCCTCTCCCTACCCACTTCCACTCCGTTTGCATGTTCGCGTGGAGGGTCCGCCATATTAAGGGCCAATCCAAACCAATTCACGGGGAGTGGAAGTTGGGGGTGTAAAACCCTCCAACAGCGAGCCTGCACCGATGTCGACGTTCAACGCCGTTTTGACTTCGTCATGGAACACGATCCAATATCAGTTCCGTGCGACTACCGGTACAAACATTTACTCGTAAACTGCCCAAACTGATAGACATTAAATTGATTCTACTTTATTGTCATACAGACGTCAACAACATAAAGTAAATACATTGTATTTAGGATCAAATATACCCTTGTCTACACTAGAAAACGGTACATATGTTCATTTTGTTGTAAATTGCTGTGTGTGTGCGTATATATATATATATATACAACATATATTTATTATGTTTTACCCCTATCAGGAGCTATAACCCTATAATTTAGTATATGTTCAACTGTGCAATACTGAAATTAACAGTACAATAATGTAGTGCAATAATTCAGCTGTGCAATAACCTGGTTTACTCCGGCATTAACACTGCATTTATTTATACAGGACATTTAAACTAATATTCTTATTTAACACTATTCTATCATTTTTATAAATGCATGCATTTATATTATTTGCATAGATCCTATTTTTCAGCATTATTATTTGCACTGTTGTTATATAGAGTGTATTTCTTATTTATATTTTCTTATGATTTTTGTATTTTTATATAGTATTTATATTTACATTCTAGAACGGGAGCAAAATGTTACTCAATAACCCCCCCGGGGATCAATACAGTATTTCTGGAATTATACAGGCATTGTGCAGGACAATGAATTGTGCAGCACTTTTTTTTGTGAGGAGAATTTCAGTTGATAGTGTGCATAATCTGAAATTTGGAGAACAAATTTACAATTTGAAGTGATCCCGTTGCTAGGGCTCCCGGGGATCCATGGCATGTCATGTCTTAGTATCAGAGCTCCATTGATGATGGCTTTTTATGTTCACGTTCAACCTACTCACAGTTGACTGAACTGACCCTGATCAGCTGTTCTGGAACCAAAAACTTGTTTCCTACCTCAGGATTAGTCAACTCAGAGCTCAGGTTTAGACTCAGAGTTTGTTAAACCTGCTTTCTGAAACGGGTCCCTGGGGGCAGTCGCCAGCTTTACCTGGTTGCTTGATTACATGTTTTGAAATTTAGTGGTGGGGTAGGACTTCCTCTTGATTTATATGGTACCATTCTCTAATAAAACACCCTTCGAGAAGCTCTACAAGCTTCTACCAATGGCTATGTTATTGTAAAAAGTGAGATTTTCATGTCTTTTTTATTATAAAGCAGATGTAAGGCTTCCTCCCACAGTCCAAAGACATTCAGGTTAATTGTTGACTCTAAATTGCCCGTAGGTGTGAATGTGAGCGTGAATGGTTGTCTGTCTCTGGCCCTGTTCAGACCTGGTATTAACATGCGTCCTCAGTGATCGGATCACAAGTGGACAGCTCTAAGTACAGATGTGAACACACTCAAGACGCATTGAGATCTGATATGGTGACCCCGAATGGGATAAGCGGTTACAGATAATGGATGGATGGATAAAAACTAAAGGATACACATTGAAAACTGAGATTGTTTGTCAAATTGTTGCACATTCTGAAAGTAAACTGTGTCATTCTTTAGATGAGGGGAAACTGATGAACAACGTACGTACCTCCATACAAGCAATCTTACCTGTATGTGGTGACCTTCTTATTGGGATGACCAAGATCCGCAGAATGCCACTTAGTGAGGTGAACGTCCCGAAAGGAGCCCACGTCTTGATCAGTAACAACCGCCACGCCTTCACACCATCAGCATCTGAGGATATGAGACGACGGCGCGATGCCCTTATTGGTCAGGATTTCCAATATCACCTTCTTAATCTCAACTGCGAGCACTTTGCCACTTTTGTGCGCTATGGAAAAGCTGTGTGCAACCAGGTAAGAATTTGGCAGTGTTATAGTTTGTGCCCAATCAAATTATGTTGTGATTTAAGCATCATGTGAGTTATGGTAGTGTGATAATTTCTCTTTTTAAACTGACCAATGAAACTGTCAATTGTGTGTCATATTTTTGTAATTTACACAACTCTTATCCACAGTTTACCTGCATTTATTCACAAGGCTTGCATCCATCTTTACAACTTAACAAATTTCAATATATCAAATTGGTGTGAGTTATAGATGAATCTGGCGACCGCTTCGTGTGTTATTGCCATTACTGCGGTGGCAAGTCATAGCGACTCTACTCTCATTTTCAGCCGAATGTGTCCGTGGTTGCTCGTTGTAACTTACATATATGGTTGGACTAGATAATTAACACATATGAGTATGTATTTAAAATTGATTATGGTCAAATTGAAGGCTTTTACAAGGACACGGCTGCCATCACTACAAGCAACCATGCTGCATTCGGCTGAGAGTCACCAGTTAACAGAGTTAGCAGACACTTTGTACGTGTTCTGTTTGTGATGCCGACCAAATTATGTTTAGTTTGTGGTCATTAGGTTGCCCTAGTTAGAGCAACTAACGTTATATTTCACAATAATGCCACACTTAATTGACAGAGTTCATTTATTCTGTGGGGACCAACACAGCCCCTAGACCAGGGGTCTGCAACCTGCGGCTCCGGAGCCACATGCGGCTCTTTAACCCCTCTTCAGTGGCTCCCTGTGGATTTTTAAAAATGGAAATGAATAACTGTTTTTTTGTTTACATTTTCATTTTTATTTATCATTGTTTTAGGTCTATGGTACGACGGTACGATGGAGTATTAGGGCCACATTGAGGAAAAAAAATAAATCTGAGATTTCGAGAATAAAGTCATAATATTACGAGAATAAAGTAATAATATTACGAGAATAAAGTCGTAATATTATGAAAATAAAATCATAAGTTTAAGAGAAAAAAGTTGTAGTATTATGAAAATAGTCATAAAATTATAAAGTAGTAATTTTACGTGTTTTCTTTTTTCTTGTAGAGTTATGACTTTTTTCTCGTAATATTACGATTTTTTTCTCGTAATATTATGACTTTATTCTGGAAATCTCCTATTTTTTTTCCCTCAATGTTTTTTTGACTAAAATGCCTCTTTTGATAGTAAAGGTTGCTGACCCCTGCCCTAGACAGTGTCTTAGCCCACTAATATCGTTAGCTAACGTTAGCTAAGCAGTGTTAACTTAGCTGACGTTTCTTATTTCACCATGTTAGGCTAACATCAGGCAGCTGAGAACTGCTCAGGTTCTTCCCCAACTCCTAGACATCGTTGTCAAAAGTAATGTTGCATAGAGGGTAAAGGTAAAAGTAGCAAACTGTACACCTCTTAGGACAACTTGCATTCAAACAGGCACATTATTGTAGGGAGACTACACCGCAGTAATGGCGACTTGTTTACTTCCGGTACTTCCCCCGGATTTGTGTATACAAGTTTAGGACCTTGCTGTCCATCAATGACCACTAACAGACTATTATTCTGTTATTCCACTTATAGATTCCTACAAGACCCAAGAATGTTGAGTGTGAGGAGGCAACTGCAACCTTCGAAGGCATTGTCAGCTCCAAAGCAACTGCTCCAGACAGTGAAGACTGGTCCAATGAGGCAGAAGATGATGCTCCTTCTCTATTTTTTGGGGCGCAACAGGGAGATCAAAATATACAAACGGGTTATTGGTTTAGTTAAACCATTACCAAATCTCAGAATCCTTTATAAAATAATTTTTTCTTCCTTCTTCGGAAAAAATCCATTATTTAAATCCTGATTAAAACCCCTCAACAGCGACACCTGCAGGGCAGCCTGTGTGTGTGAAGTGGTTGTGGGCATCATGGGAGGTAGAGGAGGACAAGCATCCTCCGTCCTCCGTTAGAGCGGGACCTCTTATATCAACTCAGTGCATTTCATTTTTTTTCCACGCTCGTCTGTGACTGGCCAAAATATGTCAAATGAGCATCCAAGGGAGGATAACCTCCCTTAGCTTGTTACGAATCAACAGCCAGCAGAATACATGATTGACATCACGTTGGTGCAATGATGACATCCAAATATCATCTTCAGTCCGTTTATCTGATATATGATATGATCTGATATGTTATACATCCCAGATTTCAAAATGAAGGAGGACAAAATACTAACATTCACCTGTTTAATTGGCTCACATCACAATAGACAGGCTCTGAAGAAGGCTCCGTGCCTAAACGCGTAAGCGTATGTCTATACAAATTCCCTTTATTGAAGTAAAATTAGTAATGAAAAGTATTAGCACTCATTGAGCAATGAAATGTTCCCTGTCTGTGTTTTACTATTATGATGTTTTTTGATTACTACTGCATTAATGTGTATGTACAGTATGAATAACCATAACTTTTCATGAGCTCAGATAAAACAGCCGTTTCCAGCTTTGTGACAATGCATTTTCCAGCTGATCCCATGAGGCTTTTTAAAGAGTGTATTTAGCTTAAGAATCCCTCAGTTTATCAAAAACATTCAAACATCAACACATCTGGAGATACAAGTTTCTCACTAGACAGGATGGGGATGAAAAATTGTAATCTGAAAAATAACTAAAGCTGTCAGATAATTCACTGTTTTTTGTGTTCTTGTTTTACTATCTCATTGCAAGGATTAATGTTCCCATTTTGTACAAAACTATTACACGTTTGTATTAATGTTAATGATGGCAGGGGTATATTAAATTACTTATTAAATACTGTTGCTGTTGTGTAATTATGTCTGTGTCTAAATTACTTTGAAGTACTTTACATATGTAGGCTACTCTAAAATGTTATATCCTCTTCTATATATGGCCTAAAGACAAACATAATTATAGCGACAGTATAAACAGCAGAAACCCACCGCTGTTGACATTCACAGACAAGTCCTAAAATGACAAATCATGCTGTTGTGGGCTAACGTTACTTGGCTATTTGTTGCAATGAACGGTAATCTGAAAGTTATTACATGGAACTTGTAACTGGTTGTTACACAGTCACAATTTAATATATACTTATCCGGCTTCCCTGCCTACGGAGCCCCCCTAGACCCCTGGGAGAATTTTTTTATTAATTTGTGCCCTCAATTAGTAACTCGTTCCCTCGAGTTACTTCATACTTCAAAATCACTTCACACATCAATGATATCTTCCTGATTATACTTATTAAACTAATTAAGACATTTTGATGGCACTACACTTTATAAAAGTGAAGTTACTGAATATTTGTTCCCATTCAAAATTCCCCAAAATCATGGAAAAGCATATTTTTCCAAACTAAGTGTTATAGTATAACTATGAGGAGATCATTGATGTGTGAAGTAATTTTGGTGGTACTACACTGCAAAAAGGTGGAAAGATATTGACAGATTCAAACTTCCTGGATTAATAACTCATAACCGAAACGTTGTTAAAACACAAATAACGGCTCTTTCTAACAATAGTAAGGTAGACAACGAGCTACAACCTAATTTTAATCAAAATGAGCCAGGAAGTTTGAATCTGTCAATATCTTTCCACCTTTACCGAAGTACATCATCTAGGGGGGCTCCGTACATCAGCAATGTGTGGACTGTCAGGAATGATTGGAGGTAGTGCTCTATGAGGTAACTCGAGGGAACGAGTTACTAGCCGTCCTCCGAGCTGGACACATAACATTGGTCTCTATGTGCAGCAGGTTGTGAGACGAGAGGTCAGGGACCGTCTACAAAGTGCAACACCGAAAAGAGATGCTATAAAAATATTCAATAACTTCACTGTAATGCAGTGTAGTACCACCACAATTACTTCAAACATCAATGATCTCTTCATAGTTGCACTACAACACTTTGTTTGGAAAAATATGCTTTTGCATAATTTTGGTGAATTTTTAATGGCAAAAAATATTCAGTAACTTCACTTTTATAAAATTTAGTGCCACCAAAATGTCTTAATTAGTTTAATAAGTATAATCAGGAAGAGATCATTGATGTGTGAAGTGATTTTGATGGTACTACACTGCATAATACTGAAGTTATTGAATATTTTACTTGCTGGATAATAGCTATGAAGGATTTTGCAATTTGCGGGTTACCTTCTAGACACGACACAAGCTATGACGCGACGATGACGCATGACATCTCCTATTTTCACCCTCCTCCTCGCTGCTGTAACACCGGAAGTGAACTCAACCGTGAACCGGAAGTTCTTTCATTTTAGCTGAAGAACGAAAACTGTCTGCTTATTTTTTCCCCATGATGTCTGTCTGAGAGGACCCAAAAACTATTAAACCAACTCACATGTCTGGCATGAAACGAACCGAGATACTGGGAACATATCTGTTGAGCATTTACGGTGTGAGCTAGTCGGTCAAAACAACTAACCGGAGCCGTGTTGTGTCCTGAGAGGAGAAGCTCTGCTGCTGTGCTCTCTGACACAGACACAGAGGAGCTAACTCTGCGTTAGCTGCCTGGCTAACGTTACTGAGCTGTGGTAGTGTCGGGACTGGTCAATAATATCCAACAAGACAGGAGGTAATGTGAAGTTATCCTCCCATCATGTTGTTGTTTTGATTTGTCTGCTTTACTTGGCTTCATGTGTTAAGTTAGTTTGGGTAACATTAGCTAACAGTGACGGCGGACGGCTAGCGACGAGCAGTCACAACAAACCCAGTCGCTAATGAAGAGGTTAGTTAGGTGTGTTAGATTCACGGTACCGGAGCAAACTGCTGTCTTAATTAATCTATCATTATCAACTAGCATACACCGGACCAGAGGACCAGAGGCCCGTCAGGTTGTGAAGCGACACACGGCAACATCTCGCATCTGTTTTTAATTCCACATAACTGTCGTTAGCTAGCTAGCTAGCCTAGCTAACGACAGTTACGCACCCAGCTAGCTAGCTGTTAGCTTGCTATCTCTCCTGCTGAACAGCTGTATGTGTTATGAAGTGTGTGTGTGTTTGTTTGTTCGGTTTTACAGCCGAATGTGTCTTCTATGAGTTAATGAAGTGTTCAGCAGCGTTGTTACAAAGATATGTGTTTACAATAAGCTGTGTTAGTTAGCCTAGTTAGCCTTAGCTGGCGTTCTGGATGTTGTAGTCCAAACGGCCTTATGATGATGATGATGATGATGTGATGTGATGTGATGTGATTTCATGTGTTCATAATTGCATGTGTGTAACGTTACCTCGTGAACAATGAAATGTCTGCTAATGACTAAATATCGACATTGCAAGACCGGACTGACCTATTTCTACCTCTCAGTTCTGTCATAGCCTACTTCTTTATTTCTTGTGGTGCTCTTCCAGCCAAAGTGTGACAGTATTCAATTGTCTGTCTCAGATGTCAGTGTTTGATTGTGCACATTATTGAATAGTCCCCAGCCAAAAAGTGAAGCCATTTGAGTCAATAAGATAGAGATTAGAGATGTTATAGGCCTTCTCACTGCAGACGTTTTGACTTCTATGAAAAGCACATGGATGAAGGCTCCCTTCAGTTCAAGAAGTGACCCTGTAAAGCCATGATGACATTGTGACAGTGAGCAAGCATGCATAATAATACCAGGACCCTGAAACTGAAGCAACTTAAATGGAATTTAGTCATCATTCATTTCATTATTAACAACTGGTGACATATCTAAATGTTTACTGTGAAAAGGGCCTGTGATCAGAATAGATTGACAGCTATCAGCAATATGTTTAGTCGAGGTTTAACATGGAAACAGAAAAATGACAACCTGTGCAGGCAGGAAAAGGTGCAAGTCACCATGTAGTACATATATTACATAGTACATAACATATTCAACAGTTTCATCAAGGGTACGTCGGGGCCGTGACTCTGTCGTTGACTTTAGCTGTAGTTTATGTTTTAGAAGGGTATAAACCTGTGTTGTCTGGGACATAATCATGTGGTCTCTCAAACCTCATCGCTGTGCCCTCAGAATTTGCAGTTTAAAGGAATACTTTACCCACAAAATGGCCATTTGTACATTAATGATTCACCCCTTTTTTTACCTTGAATTCTTGAAGAAAAAAGATAGTTTTTCTCACGTCTTCACTGTGAGTGAAGAATCCAAAAACGGAGAAAAGTCTTGATGAATTGAATTAAATTGGGACCGTGTTTAACGACGGCAAAACTATATCACAACATCCGTTTACAAACTGGTACAATATAATCCAAGTCTCACTTATCCAGTTGTGTGCTCACTACTTCCCAAAAGCACATTTTGCTAAAATGGGCAGGTGCACTACTTGTTTGTGGGAGTCCAGACGAATAGCACGCCTGTGTAAGCGTGAGACTGTTCATGTGAACGTGTTTTAAATAGTAAGGTTTTAGATACTTCCCAAGTTGTTTGAGAGTTTGCAAACAGATGTTTCGATATTTGCTGTTGTTAAACGCGGCCCCCATTTACTTCAATTCATCAAGACTTTTCTCAGTTTTTGGATTCTTCGTTCACTGTGGAGGCATGTGAGGAAAACTGTTTTCTTCAAGAATTCAGCTGCTGTGTCCTGAGAAAAACCACCTCAATGCCACTCGAGGGCCGTGTCTGACATCACTCCCTATTTGCTCTTTCGTGCACCATAATTGCCCTTCACCATTTTATTTGAGTGATCAAATTCTTAGTGAGGAATGGAAAGAAACTTTTTACTGCTAGAAATCCCACAATGCATCACATTGCTGTCGTGCAACAGTACACTGGTCAGTGATGATGCAAAAGATGAGGCTTCCTAACCAGGCCTATCCGAAATCCAATTTACTACTCAATATGGAGTAAACTTTTCAAGTGTCTTGTTAAATAGACCATTTCACAGTTAACAGTAAACATTCCAAATGTGTACCAGTTTTTCTCCTGTTGTAGTTTATGGTTACGTCCAAAATTCCATACTAACATGCTATTTAGTAGGCTAAAACAGCATGTGAGATATTTTAGTATGTCCGAAACCTTAGTTTGAAACTGAAGAATTGCGTACGATTTCTGGTGAAACTTTATAGTAAGCAAAGCTGGACACTTTGGCAGCACAAATATCCCACAATGCAATGCGGTAGTGACAACAACGTTCATAACAGACGTTGACGGACAGCTCTGTAACATCAATAACGTTTCAATTTAACTGTGAGTTTAAGATTTCACTTTGCTAGGCGTAATATATATTTTAAATTAATTCAGTCTTTGATTCTCACAAACACTTGATTTGGTCTCATGGGGTTGGCACAGGTTACCATGGTTACTCGTCTCCAACCGGCAAGGAGGCTCTCAAGAAGTGACGAAATAAATTACTGCTCAGTGCGTCTGAAAAGATTTAGATTTAGGGCTGACCCGAATGCTTCGAAGCTTCAACGTGTGGCATGGTAATCGACCTACAAATCAGTATACAAGTGCTTCGTTTTTATTTATTTTTCAAATATAGGTATGTAATAAAGTATTAATCCCAAAATAGCCCATGAAATAAGGAATAATCCCACAATTGTATTCATTTTCAACATTAATTATTATTAGTTATTCTCAGACAGAAGAACATGTCAGCCTGCTGCGCTGCGCCGCGAAGCTTCGAATACCCTTGAATATTTCTCACCGAAGCGTCAAAGCCCCTTTAATGTTATTCGGGACAGCCTTACTACTGTTTATTCACACAAAAGTATGTTGAACGACTGTACTCATACTGAGTATGTAGTGCATAGTATGCGATATTGGACAAAGCCCATGTGAATGACATAAAGCTGACAGGAAGTAAATATGGGCCCAAGCTGTTGCCTAGCAATGCAGTTCCGTTGAAACGCTCTATAGGGTGTAGTGAATGAGTGAACAAGGGTTTTTATCCGATGGGTGATTTAGGTCACACAGTGTAGGTCAGCTTATATGAGGTTTAACTTAACCTGCTGAAAACCTAGTTTAACTGAGGTTTGAGGTCATAGAGTTCAATGTGAGAGCAGATTTTTGTCACAGCGCTCGCCACAGGCCACCAGCACTAGTCAGAATCACTTCACCGGTGGTGTGTCTCAGATACTCACTGCCTTGATAACCCAGCTGCACACTGACCACAGAGAAATGATGATGGTCAGCGGTTTAAGATTGGTCTCAAATAAAAATGATATGTGATCTACCTCTCTCTGTTCATAGCTCATCAGTTGGAGCAGACGAAGACAGCAGGAGTTGCAGGGATTTGAGCATCCCTCATCATCATCGGGCCCTGAGATGACATCACAACAGCCACAGCTTCCCAATGCTGTTATTCCTCCCCAGCTAGCCCAGAACTCCTCTGTTCAGCACGCCCGGCCTCACATTCAGGCCAATCAGCTGGACTCAAGTCACAGCAACGCAACCGCTGGGCCTCTGGATCACAGAGCTCTGACAGGCAGGCCGGGCTGCCCCGGCGTGGCAGCAGCCAGCGGGGAGGTGGCCAACAGGAACGTTTCTGCCTCCTGCACCAACTCTAGCTTGTCTAAAAGAGACGGGGGCTTCGAGCCGTGGCCCGAGGAAGCGGTGGACAACTCCCACGGGCTGTACTCACTTCACCGCATGTTTGACATAGTCGGAGCCCAGCTAACCCACCGGGATGTCAGGGTGCTGTCGTTCCTGTTCGTCGACGTGATCGACGAGTACGAACGTGGCGGCATCAGGAGTGGAAGGGATTTCCTGCTGGCCCTAGAGCGCCAGGGTCGCTGCGATGAGACCAACTTCCGGCACGTTCTCCAGCTTCTGAGGATTATTACCCGCCACGACCTATTGCCTTATGTCACACTCAGGAAACGGCAGGCTGGTGAGTAATGCAGTGTCATCATCACTATGTTTACACCAGGCTTTAATACATACTTTAAAAAAAAAAAAAGAAGCTTTTTATCCATTTAAAGGTACAATCGATAACATTGATGACATTCAGCCACTAGATGTCACATTGTCCCTCCCCCAATCCATTGCATACAAATGGTTGCCAGTTTGTTGCACAATGTGCATATTTTATGGTCGAGTGGAGAGTGACTCCGACAGACAGTCATGTTAAGTGATGAAACTTTCATGGTGGAGTAACAGTCATTGTGCAACATGTTGCTATAGGCCTACATTAGGTGTGTGTGCACACCCCTCCCCCTACCTCCTAGTTTCAGCTGGGGGATCAGCTGTTCGTAAAACACTTCGGTCAAACTCGACGGAAACAAAATAAAACTCACCAAAACTGTCTCGGTTAGTCTTTCCAACAATCACCAAACGGTTCAGTCGGCCACCCGCTTCTAAATCCCCTCTGATGCGTACATTCTTTATACATGTTTTGAGGCAACTACAGTGAAAACTGCCGGGGCTCCTTGCTTGCTTACCCGGTAGCGGCATGGAAGGCACCGGTCTGCATGTGCTGCCGGCGCCGAGGAGCCGGTCGGAAAAGTTTCACTTTTGGGGCGTTACTTGACCAGGCATTTCCACTTGAGGAGGGCGACTTCAACCACAGGTGCTTTCCCTGTGGGGATTCATTTTTCATTCAGAGAAAAATACTTTCCTTTTCCCATCATGATAGCAATGTACACGCAGTACAGGTATCCAGGCGGTCTGCGACCTCAAAGTATCAAGGGACTATAATAAAAATAAAAAAAAATAAAAATAATTTGACTAACCATAGTCTAACAGATTTAAAATATTTTTCAAATTATTTAACCAGCATATAGGAATGATTCTGTCCCAAGTTTTTTGATCCATATTCTTTCACAGACATATATGGACATTTGGGTTTTTCCATTGTTGTTGGAGGTGCAAACAACTGGTTGCTATAGAAGCGGAGGTGCAAATATGATTTGTAGCAGACGGATGGGTAGAGTGCGACGTTACTGTGTGTGTAAAAGAATAAGCGGTTGCTGTTTAATATTAGGTAACTGGACACAACCATCACCGATGCTAAGATGCTAACGTAGCTCCCTCAGGGATTGAAGCTGTTATTTTTTTTCATTTTGACAATCTAACCGGTGACAAAACATTAGTTAAGGTTTTAAGGACTATGGCTGTTGGTAGTTGTTGTTGGTTTTGTTTAAATATGCCGAATTGTAATTTTATGGGTTATTGTTCTTCGGACAATTAAGCTAAGACGGCTAATATGTGCTTAACGTCAGTTGTCACTTGTTGCCACGGTAAATATTCACTTCTTTTGCAGCGTGATGGAGACACCAGTGTCAAACTCAGCCATTTAATCCCCTGGCAACTTGATCACTGATGACACAGAGACACCACACGATACCAGTGTTATACTATCGACTCACAAGCCTTTTTAGAAGTGGGAACCAAACGTCAGATAGCTTCTACAGATATGAACGAAACATTGTTTTTGGACCCATCAAAATTTTTGAAATTATTAATTCACAGTCATAATATTTTTTTGAGGAAAAGCCATACTTCTGTTTTCTAAAATTCAATGGATGTATTATTTTTTTAATTATTCGTCTACATAAAAATGTTATCAATATAACTTTTAATAAACGATTAATCAAAGTTATAATCAAAGGATTAATCGATTATCAAAATGGTCGTTAGTTACAGCCCTACAGTACAGATCTCTGCCAGGTGTGTCTGAAAGGACCACTGCTGTACTGTGTACAGTCGGGCTGTAAGGCATTTTAAAACAAGCGCTGATATACGCAGGCAAACGGCTCAAAGTCGTCGTATAACGTCATACAATCTTGCCAAAAACCAAATGAAACTCACCAAGCTGTCTGCCAGCGTAGAAGCGGCTTAGTGGTGGCGATGTACTCAGCAGTGTGTGTGTACTGGTAGTTCTGTTAGCTGTTAGCTGATTGCCAAACACACCGGCCAAAACAATTAAAGTGAGCAAACTATTTTCCCCCCTCTGTGTCTCTGGGAGTAGCGGCTGGGAGGCGGCGATGCACTGAGCTGTGTTTTCATTTGCAGCCCCTGCCATCCGGGGGCCAGTTAAGAGGAGTGAGTGTGGAGTCAGTAGGAAGTCAATTCAATTCAATTTATTTTTGTATAGTGTCAAATCATAACAGAAGTTATCTCGAGAAGCTTTTCATATAGAGCAGGTCTAGACCGTACTCTATATGAAAAGGTGTTTTGAGAAAGTGTGAATCGCTGCAACCACGAGAGGTCCTCGGGCATGCAGCCATAAACAAGCTCCAAAAATATTATGCAGTTTGCTACAGCAGTATGCGAGATTAGCCGTGGACAGACACAGAGGTGCACACTCACTCGCGCATGCACTGACACATGCACACACGCGACCAATCACATGATTCTCCTGGCGGAGATTTAAAAAAAAAAAAAACACGTAGATGAGTATTTCACTGAGGTGATCGCTCACGTATCGACCGTGGCAGTGCACAAAAACATCGTCTCTGCATTCTGTGTTATGTTTTCTTCCACTGGTTCTACTGTAATGATTAGCACTGCAATTAAAAAATAACATCAGATATCCACTGTTGTTTTCAGTGTGCCCAGACCCTGTTGACAAGTACCTGGAAGAGACATCCGTGCGCTACATTTCACCAAGAGGAGCACTGCAGAGCAAGGACACTGTGCCTCACAGAAGAACAGGTGTGTGTGTGTGTGTGTGTGTGTGTGTGTGTGTGTGTGTGTGTGTGTGTGTGTGTGTGTGTGTGTGTGTGTGTGTGTGTGTGTGTGTGTGTGTGTGTGTGTGTGTGTGTGTGTGTGTGTGTTCAAGTTCTTTCTTCAATCAGCAGGATAAGAGTAAGATTAGTCATAAATGCAGCCAATGGAATGTCCTCATAAGTAACTGTGCGCTGTGATACAGAAGCTTGATTAACGTTAAAACGAATATCACCTTCCAGGTCCTCAGCCGGTCATTTGTTGTTCCCCGTCAGGACCCCACGTCGGCCCTCCCCGAACGAAGCCGGCTACTCCTGTACCAAATCGCAAGCGGAGGAGAAGTCATTCCTCAGCCGACTGCAGAGAGAAGCAAACATGTGGTAAAAAGAAAAGCAACATAGAGAGAGGGATCATCATCATTATTGTCTGGCCTCTGAGAGTATGATGTTAAAAAAAAAAAAAATTACAGCCACAAGCGGCAGTTCCGCTCCACAGTATGAAGCAGCTGAATTGCCAAAATCAAAGCCGCGAGCAGCGATGAGCGGGTTTTGGGTTTCGCATAGCTGAGCAAAGTCACTTCAGCTGGTTTAATTCTGAGTGAGACCAATCACACACTTGTTTCATCATCACAAGCCTTTTTATGAGCAGGACTCAAAAGTCCTGCTCATATTTCTTGGCATTTTGGGGACATGACAGCCTAATCAAAAATATCCAGCAAGGTCAGTGATGTTTGAACTAACTGTCAATGATTCATGGCCAAATTAACGCCACTCACATGCACAAGTTTGTAACCAGTGGCGCCCCCTATTGAGTGATTTCTTTTCTTTTAATACTATTATATTTTTGGTTTTTTTTGTCATGACATGGCAGTAACCAACATCAGAACACACAACATTCGGACTGTTTACAAACCCCAAATAAAAAAAAAAAAAAAAAATATATATATATATATATAAATAAAACACAAAAAAACAACAAAATAATCTCACATCACTTCCACAGATTCACACATACATCACTTCCAGATATACACGGCTGTAGATAGAGTGGTCGATTTGAAGGAAACTTTCAGTGTCTTCCGATGTGAATGGTGTGGGCTTTAAAAGTTTCCACTTTTTTGGCTGTCAATTATAGCGCCACCATCAGGCCAATCAAGATCATATTATATTTGAAGCATTAGCACATCATCTCCAGCTGTGGATCCAAGTTTCATGTCTCTATCTCGTTCCAGCTCGCAGCAAATTGAGCGAATGCGTAATAGAGCATATGATGCTAAATAGGCCACGCCCACATGCACAAATCAATACGATTGCTTGCAATATGCTTTCCGTTGACCTTTTCTGACTCTCCTTCAGATATTCGCCTCCGGGTTCGCGCCGAATACTGCCAGCACGAGTCTGCACTTCAGGGCAACGTCTTCTCCAACAAGCAAGAGGCGGTGGAGCGACAATTCGAGCGCTTCAACCAGGCAAACACTATCCTCAAATCCCGAGACTTGGGCTCCATCATCTGTGACATCAAGTTCTCCGAGCTCACCTACTTGGACGCCTTCTGGAGGGACTACATCAACGGCTCGTTGCTCGAGGCTCTTAAAGGGGTCTTTATCACAGATTCCTTAAAACAGGCCGTGGGCCACGAAGCTATAAAACTGTTGGTCAACGTCGACGAGGAGGACTACCAGGCCGGTCGACGCAAACTGCTCCGTAATTTGGTCACGAGCGGAGGGACCCCACCGGGAGCTAACAAAGACTCCGTATCTTAGGCACACTCTCCGGGCGGTAGCATAATGGGAGAAACACTGCTGTGCCTCCCCCCCCTCCCCCCACCATAAAGAAGAAAGAGTGAGATGCGGTCGTGGGTTTGAGGTGCCTGAAGTGTGTGCCTGAAAGGAACTGAAGGACTTCCAGCCACCGCATTGATTTCCTTGAAAGCTAAGGTCATAGGATATCTACTTGGCACCCGAAGCGTAGCATGCGAGGTGACTGGGAACTATATTAGCAAAACAGAAGTAGGTGCATACAGGTTGACATTATTTTGAATGTTAAGCTGTTCCATTTTTCTTCAAGGAGGAGAATGCTGATTTCATGCGTGCATTGAATTTAAACTAATTTTCTTGTATGTTAGCTCATTGAAACACATTTGTTTAACTCTAATGATAGATGATCCTCACAACCTGTTCAAAAATCCAGTTATTTTCAGTACAGGAAACATGCTTAACGCTGACAAGTTACTCCCAGTGGGAGTTTGTACCTTATTGTCAAACTGGTTCATCGTTTTTTCCAGGTTTTTCAGGTACATTACAGATTGATTGGATTAACCCAATGAGAGAGTGTTCTGTATGTTATAGAAAGGCACAGACTGTAGGACTTAAGCTAAAATTGTTTTTTTTTTTCTATTTCTTTCAGCTTATTATCCTACTTTTCCCCCCCAAGACTTTCCAGAGTTCCCTTTTTGTCTGTAAAGATGAACCCCCTTTCAAAGCCATTTTTTTTATTGGCTCACATTTAGTCACCGTCGACGTCTCCTCGTGTCTTGGCTTTGTTTTTAACAGAATTGTTTTGTTTTACAACATGGCTCCTTACCAGCAGCTGTGATTCTGGCCTAATGTGAAATTTTCAGTTGTCCAGCCACTGCCAATATTTAAACCTTTTGTGGGTCGTTCTAATGTGTTTGAATCGTATCCAATGAAACATTTGAGTCATTCACTGGTGTTTTTTAGATGTGTTTTGGATTTGCAAAATCAGTGCCAGTTTCATTGTCAGCCTGTACCTCCCGCTCACTCACCGTCTCACTCATTGTTCACTCATTATAAAAACACTGTTTAAACTTTGTTTAAAAATGATACTCAATAACAAATCAACAGCAGGTGAAAAATCACCACCAGTGTAGTGTGTGTGTGTGTAGAGTTATCTCCGTTGTGCCAGAACAGCAGTCTTGTCTGTGGGTATATTATGCCTCCTGGTGGATGAGGATGTAGCTGAGCACACAAGCTCAAAAGTTGTTCGCCATCCAGTCCCTCGATGGCCTGTCGGAAGAGAAAAAAACCAAGCATGTCCCTTGAAAGGACAGGCGTCTTCAGTTACATCCTCCTCTGTCCGAGGTGTAGCATCTCCGCAGGCATTCATAAACCAAATTGTGGATTCTTTTATCAAGGTTTTGAAACAGAAAAAATAGCATTGTGCGGACCAACATAATGGTAAGGTATATAGCATGGTAATGCTCTACAATTTAGTGCGCAGATCTAGAACAATGATACGCTTCTAGTAGCAGAATACCATTTTTTACAGTGTAGTCTGAAATGCTAATTAACCAAAATGTGAATTTATATTAATTTCTTTTTCGGTATCCTTGGATTAACAGGAGATATTAGGTTTGGTGGTTGCCTGTGACAAACCAGTGTTCAAAGTATTACTGATGATAACCTTTAATTTGATGTAGTCATAAAATACACTCAGTGGCCACTTTATTAGGCATACCTTTTTTTTAGTTCTGGGAAATGCCCCCGGGAGAGCTTGAATTCTACACGGCACGGATCGGAGATTAGAGATTCTGCTTCATGTCGACATGATAGGCTCACACAGTAGCTGCAGATTTTCCACCTCAGATTACAGGAGCTGTACAGTTGAATGGGATTATTTTTTTTTTTCTCCTCCAGGCTGCAGGATTTCAACGAGGCCGGTGATTACAAAAGCTCAACTTCATCTGAAATAATGTTTAGCTGTGATAAATTCAGGAAATCCGTAGCTTATATATATGGACCGGTACACATTCGTCCCATGCAGTGTGTTGGTTTTCTTTTGAGTAACTTCACCCTTTCAGTTTATGATCATAGCAGTGTCGGCAAGCTGCAGAAATTGTGCACAACATTAAGAGTTCCTGAAGTACCCGGCCAAGAGTCTGCCGTTGAGCCTCCTGTGGCCAACAGTCGCCCTGTAGTTTTTTCTGGTATATCCCCATGTCAGCCCTCATCAACAGATAATTATTAATCATGTATTATTAGATGTTGATAATACATGATGCCGGCGAGAGCAAAGCAAAAACTCCTCAGTTCCAGCTGCAATTTTTCTCATCAAAATGATATTCCGAGCATACAGCAAAAAGTGTTTAATTTGATTTGGACAGTGGTATGAAAAAGATAGGCTTCTTGTTTGTTATGTTCATCTCTTTCTGTGATACTTTGTGGATACAGACTATACTACTGCCAGGCTATTTCTTCTCATGCAGGTGCAGAACTTCCTGGCTGTAGGCTGTAAGTCCCTGTTCTGTGTTCCAAGTGCAACTTTATCACCAGACAAGAGTCAGTATTGAACAATCCTGCAAAAAAAATCCTGGATTACGTTCAGTGACGACATCCTTCAAATTCTTGCTTCCTACGATATCTACGAGCACAGCAACTAGTAACGCTATTTTAAGAGACCGATTGTTCACCGGAATGGAGTCGACGCCGACGTCAAGGGGGACGCACGCCTCTTGTAAATTTGCAAATTCTCCCAAATTGTGGCTTTAAAGAAAAAAAAAAAAAAGGAAAGAATTTGACATGTTGAAATACCATCACTTGTTGTACCAGGACTGGTTAGGACTGAATGCAAAATTCAAAGTACCTTTGTTTGGAAATGTTTAATATCAGTGCTAATATATAAATATATCAAAGACGGAGCATAAAGCTGTTTAATGACGGGATTATTTCGATTTTGAAACGGAAGTAGATTAGAAGAATTGTCATTTGAAATGCAGTCTCCAATGCTAATATTTGACATTTTCTTTCCTTCTTTTTCCTGTTATTCAGTGCACCTAGCCAAATGGTCGACAACAAAATCTGTGTACCCCTTTTTAAAAGTTTGTGGTATGTTTTTACCAAATATATTCTTCCCGCTAAAAAAAAAGCGCCCAATCTTTATCTCTGCTATCATACCATCCAACGGGTACATATCAAAAACAACACGCAAGTCATGATTGACAGGCCACTATTACTGTGAATTATAGAGTAGGCCTACATTTTATATTTTTACTTTACTCCAGTGGAATTTCATGTAAAGGTTGCGAGTTAGTATCTATTATATAGGTTGGTGTATGTTCTGTTGATTGTATGTTATGTTAGTTGTCCAACGCAGCTGTCTCTTTACGCAAAATTTGCATGTAACCTGTTATCTCCAGAAAAATGTCATAGAAAACTCACAGTGCTAACATTTTGTAAATAACTTTATTGGATGTCAGGTTTTTCTTACTTCAATTTTTGCATTTCTTTCAGAAAACAGACAAAGTAGGACTGTTAATAAATGAAATGGATGGGTTGGAGGTTTGTTTTTAATTCACAGTCCTAATTATTTTTTCATGTCACATGACGCGTATAAAAAAAAAAAATCTTTTGGTGGAAAACTGTGTACAATTTAACAGATAAGAAAATATAGAGGACATATTTAAACAAAAACGGCTTCCTGATAGATCAAATGCTTTTCGTGGGCTACATTAACGTTTTAGAAAAATTTGGCCCCGAATCTTTTAACTGCTTTGACACACAATCCCCCTTTGTGATGTTTGACTACAAACTGTGTAAGATGATTTAGACTGGTCCTATAGGTGCATCTCATTTCTCTTAGACGTGTATCCTCATCCCCCCTTTTCACTCACCTCTTGCTCCTCAGCTCGTCACACTCTCGCGACACGAGGAAGACACACAAGGAAGGAGAAATCCAGGCAACACATTTTGCCTGATAAAAATTAGGCAAATCCAGTTCATTCGAGCCATGAATGTTCCTGCAGAGACTTGAATGTAATGTATGTCAGTGTGAACCATACTGTCTACAAGTGTGATGGTATTGCTTCCGACACATACACTAAAATGAACTGATGAAATATCTGGTGGGTAGTCCTGTTGACTTTGTTGACCAATAAAAGTAAACTTTTCTGTGTTTCTATATGCCCTGGATACTCTGCAATCAGTTAATTTATTGATTATTATCAAAATGAGCTTTGACTAACCACTGCTACTACGGCAGGTTTGCTGTCAGGCAGATATGATCCAACTTTGCAACAACAACAAAAAATAGATTAAACAAATTTATGAAGATGTGGCTGGCTAGTCCTGTGTACTTGTTGATCTAGATGGTGTTTTCATGTGTTTCTATAGACTCATTAAACTGCGCTTAGTCACCGCTGCAGCAGACGCATCTTTGGGGCAAGTCAGGGTGACTGAACTTTCCAATAAACAGATTCAATTGAGATCCGAGGGATCGCCCTTTCTGTTTTTCAGAGGCTGTAGCGGGTTCAGTTTTAGAGCTAGAGTGAAGGGACATATCATATGAAACTATAAAAACCTTTTAGGAATTTGGGAGCAAGCATGTCATACTAGCTTGTCAGGAAGGAGGCTAAATAACGCTCCAAAGTTAGGCTACATTTTGGTGAGGAAAAACTTGCATGGCCATTTTCAGAGAGGATCCCTTGACCTCTGACCTCCAGATATGTGAA
>CAKAKR010059466.1:2654-38768 GCA_916700685.1 Adelosebastes latens | reverse complement strand
AAAAATATGGCATTTAAACAAAAAAGTGCAAAATAAATCACCTCATTTTATCTGCAAACTTTTTTTAATTTTATCCAAGTCAGCTAATGTAAATACAGTTATAATCACATGCATACAGAATTATCATACACCTCAAAACCAGACACGGGAGTACTTTTAAAAAGTATATTAAATTGCAAATACGTATAGTGGTAATTTAGTGTACTTGAAAAGTAGTAGTATGAAATACTTACATAAAGAGTTCTTTATTCTAAGTTAGTTTTAAGTTGTACTTTATTTCACTTCAAATACATGTAAAATATATCAAATAAATATATAATAGTGTTTTAGTATATATACTATATAATAAGTGTACTTTATTTGCATGCTTGGATATCATATTATTATTACACTTATAGAATGTTTACTTTAATCATTTCAAACTTGAACTACAAAGTATTTTTTTCAAAATCACATGTATTAAACTAGACTGTGATGTTACTGCTCTTTAATATGAACTGCATCTATAAAAAATTATACATTTTCATTACAAACAGGCACACACACACAACCGCAGTGACAGTTTCACAGTATCAGTGATGATAGCAGTACAGAACGCCAGATTGGCTTGTTTTGTCAGAAAGTCTGAAAAATTCAAAATAGTTGCACATGATTGGACGTGGAGGAGGAGAAGGGCGGGGCTAGTGAGAAAGAACGGACAATACTCTACATACATTATCTACTAAGAGAGATGGAGCGGCAGAGGAGACACGGACACACGCTGGAAGAGAGGAGACGGACACGTTGACCTGTGTAAGTAATAGTATTGTAATTATCATTTATTTGGATTTGGATATTACAGAAACGCATGTCTGACTGAGGTTTAGTAAAGCTCATCAGTTGCAAGGTAAACTGAAGAAGTAGATGTTTAAATGGACTTGCATTTATAATTTATATCGCTTTTCTAGTCTTCCAACCACTCAAAGCAATTACACTACATGTCAGCATTCACTCATTCACACACACATTCATACACTGATGGCAGAGGCTGCCATGCAAGGTGCCAACTTTGCCCATCAGGATCTGATCTAAATATTCATTCACACACTGATGGCTCAGCCTTCAGGAGCAATTTGGGGTCAAGTGTCTTGCTCAAGGACACATCGACATGTGTCTGGAGCAGCCGGGGATCGACCACTGACCTTCCGATTGGTGGACGATAGGGGTGTAACAATACGTTTTTACACCGATATGATACGATTTCCATGGTTCGGATACGATTCAAGGACGATATTTGGCTCATCTAGAGCGATGCGATACGATACGATTCCATAAAGCACCTGTGGGTGAAGCCGCCCTCGTCAAGTGGATTGATAGCGCCTGAAAGACCGGTGCCCGCCTCCCTCCACGCCGCTACCGGGTGAGAGAGCGAGGAGTCCAGTGCGCCATTCGTCTGCATGCACGCCACTTATATGGTCATTCTTCCACACACCTTTATCTAGGCTCTCTATAACATGTTGGGTCATTATCAGGTTGAGGATACTATTGTAATTTCCTCAGGAAAAACTTCAGGCACCACCACGGAGTGTTTGACCAAAAGGTCACAGTAGATTTTAATAAATTTACAACTTCACAAAAAAAACATGCATTACTAAAGTTAGACTAACTATACCTTTAACTGACTAAAATAGGACATTAGTGTAACTATAATCAAAATTCCTAAACTGCGACTAAAACTAATACAAAAGGACTATGATTAAAATGAAATCCAAATACCAGTATTAACATTGTTTAAGCTTACCTGTTGTTATTATGCTGAAAGGGCTAATGCATCACACCATCATATGTTGTGCTCAGTAGGTTTACAGGTCTTGTGCTACACGTGTTTCATTTGGTAAATTACAAACTCTGCGACATGCTGAGGCAACGATCTTTTACAGTGAAGACCCCTGGTTTGGTACACCGACTTGCACCGCTTCGTGGCTCCACTGATTAGAACGGACTAGAAAGTGTTTCATTTGTTTTTTGTTTCCTTGAAGTTGATGTTCAAACTACTACTGCATATTGTAGAACTTGATATTGTTCAGTGCCAATACATGCAAATGTGAACAAGGAAATAGATTGACAGTGCATTGACTTGGTGAAATGAGTAATGGCACATTGTTTTGGCTTGTTATTCACTGCTACACTCGTAAATTACTCTATATTGTCCATGTGTGTTGCTGTCTCTCATTCATAGGCAGGATAGCATGACAGTTCATCACTGGTGCTTCTAGGATCTGAAGTCCTTTTTACTATAGGGCTTGTTTCCCAAGAGGTTATCCACCTCAGATACAACGGACAGCGATAACTTCGGAAGAACCTGTGGAATGAGAGGAGAAAAAGGATTACTGTGATTTCTCAAACTATTCATTTACCTTGACTGCAGAGAGAATATACTGTAGAGGGGTATACTGTATATATTAGAGGTAGGCCTTTACTTCTGAGTGTCACAAAAAACTTTGGTCATGTTTTGTTCTGTCATTTTAACTCTGGTCCAACACTGGACCAAAAGATATTTAGACAATTTATCAGCTGATTGCTTCAGTGCGAATTAATAAATATAAATAAATTAAATTAAAATTAAAGGCTTTTAGAGAGCATAAACTGAAACCAGAACATCCGGATTATGTTCCAGAAGTAAGAAACTTAATTAAAAATCCAACTGACCTTTGTAACTACGGAAATAACTATAAATCCAGCCTGGGAACAGAGCCTCAGTCTCAGTATGTCGTGTGCCTAGCTCCACATGTCGACATAAGGATAGTAATAAATAAAAAAAAAACAATATGATTTTGTTGTTTATTCAATATTTCTGTTTTTAGGGGTCTTTTAATTAACACAATTTCCTTTAAGCCCTAGACCATCGTTGGTTAAACGTCACAGCTTGACAGAAGAGGTGAGTCTATTGGCGAGTCGAGGGGCTGAAAAAAAAAAGCGCTCAAAATCATGGCGCGACTAATCCTGAAGGACGCACCCTATTTTTTCCTGATAAAGTGACACTGTGAACAACACATCAGTGATGAAATCAGCAGGATGAGTGTTAGTAACGTTACCTGTTAGCAGTCAATGGGCATCACAGTCCTGCTTGGATAAATAGCGGAGCTACTTTCATTAACGTAGGTGCCATTGAGTTATTATTATGAGACGTTCACGCTCTGCTCAGCAAAACGACGATTGGGTGAATTATATCGTTATCATGATGTGTTCAAATGTAATCTTGTAAAATTAAGTTTTTGGCGAGAAACTTGATAAATCCAGTTGTTTGAATGAGATATTTTCACATCAATATAAAATAGATATTAGAGAGGGAATTATGAACTGCTTCCTAACAACTTACCAAGATTTTTTTTTAATCAAAGCAAATATTTAAATAATCATAATAATTTGAATTGTGTGTTTTTATGCAAACAACCACTAAAGATGACAATAGCAAAGTACAGTACAGTACCGTGTACAGTACCATCCCTGCCCCGGAAAAACAGGGCTCCCCCAGAAGCCACGGTGTAATTCGAACACTGTAATTCACCATGTACATAATGTTTATGTAAAATATTTCGAACATCGAATGACATCAGATCTAAAATGTTTTTCCTTCATTTAGCACACAGATTTCAATAGTGGCCGATAAAATTTCTGAGTGGCAGACAAAAAAAAAATACTTGTCTGCCACGGTGGCAGGAAGTGAAAAAAGTTAATTTCAGACCCTGAACCCCCAAGACTGGTACCATTCAATGTTGGCTGTGGTTATGGAACCATTAACAACATTATATCAAATGAAGTGGTTCCACCTGCTGCTTGTTGTGCTTTCTGACCTGTATTGCTCTGATATTCTCCATCAGCTGGTCAGTTCTGGAAGCTCCCAGCAAGACAGAGTTCACCCCCTCGTTCCTCAGGCACCATGCTGTGGGAATGAGCAGCACGGGAAGAAAAGGTGATTGCAATCCTTCAGCAGCCGTTGTTGTGTGAAGGCAAAGAGTGTCACAAGTCATTTGGACTACAACATGGACTAGGGAATTACAACAGGTTGTATGTGTGCTGGACACATTTGTGCAGGTGTAAGTATTTTTACACGCTGTGTAAGAAAAAGTTGGTGGCCTATATGTTTCGTGAATGACCAATGTGGTTTTCTCATTTGTTTTTATTCGATTTTAATTTAAAAAATACTGTAAAATATATTTTTTAAGGTTATGACAATGTAGGATATCTATAAAACTCCTGTAGTTACAGGTTACCACAATACATGGGGAATTAAAAACTGCATTTGGGAAAATGAGCATAAAATCAACCTTGACTAGAACTATCTGTAATATGAAGTAACAGCCAATTTCAATGAAGTTATCATGACAGAGAAAGAAATGTCAGGTATTCCAGAAGAAAAAAATACATGGATAACTATGTAGTAGGATATGATGGACATATACTGTACACAGAGCAACACATTACAGTTTTGTTTTACCAATAGCCAGTTGGGGCAGAGTGCAGCCTAGTCGCTCAGCAACTGCCTGCAACTCTTTTAGCTTCACTTGCTGGCGGTGCCCCTCCTCACTCAGGACCTTGTCCTTCATCCACTGGTAACCCTGTTGCAGACGACACAACACAGAGATCAGGGCTAAAGGCAAGACAATGATTCTGGTAGTGCACCCAACACTGAAAGCCACAAGAGGACACTGTTACCTGTAAACTACAGTTCTTGCACCAGAAAAAAAAACAATTTTGGAGACTCAGGAGACTCTCGCCTTCAATTGATTCAAAGCAACTTGCTCCTCTGAATTAATCACATTGAGATGGAGGTAGAAATCTCAGAGACAGATCACAACCATCTGCATGGCTAAATACAACTGGAGCCAAGTGATTTTTTTGTAATTTATTTTGAGCAAAGAAAAACATATTCTGTGTTCAAATGTATTTGTTTGCTTGCTATTATATTTTATTTCTGATTGGCTTTTTTTTGCCAATCCCACTGTGATTGTTTTGAATATTGGTATAGGGCAGGGGTCTGCAACCTGCGGCTCTTTAGCCCCTCTCCAGTGGCTCCCTGTGGATTTTTAAAAATGGAAATGAATAACTTTTTTGTTTACATTTTCATTTTTATTTATCATTGTTGTAGGTCTATGGTACGACGGTATGACGGAGTATTAGGGACACACATTCTGGAAATCTCAGATATTTTTCCCCTCAATATGGACCTAATACTCTGTAGTACATTTGCACTTTGGCCCTCACTGCATTAGACTTATATACTATATACTTAGACTATAGGCTATGTTACCTTCATCACAATGCTCAAATGTTTTGCGGCTCCAGACAGATTATTTTATTTTTTTTCCTAAAATGGCTCTTTTGATAGTAAAGGTTGCTGACCCCTGGTATAGGGGAAGAACTGTAGGTTAAAGACAAGACGTAGGTGAAGATTAATCGGATGAATAAGTGACAGGGTAAATGGTCAGAGGGATCATGGGACACAATGGAATGACAATGAGAAGTGGGAAAAGTAAGAGTGTTACCTTAAGCGAGGCACGTGAACAAGAAGGGATGCCACTGTTATACTTCCCTGAGATGACCCCACAGGCCAGCGGAGACCATGTCATAGCTCCGATGCCTGCGTGCCGAAAAACAGGCCTTGTAATGGACCAAATCACATGCAGCAAATTTGTGCTGGTTGTTCAATGACTTGTTTATTCACAGTTTAACAATTTGGGAGACTAGGAGGCTAGGATTAGCATCATGATTCAAACTAATACAGTTAAGATATAACTTAAAAAGGTCCCATATTGTAAAAAGTGAGCTTTTCATGTCTTTTATATTATAAAGCAGGTTTAAGTGCTATATAAATACTGTTAAACTATCAAAACGTTCAATATACGGCAAAATACACACAGCCCATATTCAGAAATTGTGCATTTGAAACAAGCCGTTAGGATTTCTGTCCATTTGTGATGTCACAAATATACAATATTTAGACCATCACACGGTTTTAAACGTAAACATTCTTAATGTGTCGCAGTTTGTTTCCTGTTGCAGTGTATGTAAATAACATCAGCTGACAGGAAGTAAACATGGACCCAAACTGTTGCCTAGCAACGCAATTCCGTTGAAATGCACTAAAACTGAGCGTTTCGGACAGAGGGTAAATACAGGTATATTCAGGCAGACAGTATGAGGTAAATAAAGTGTTTTTTGAACATTACAGCATGTAAACTTGTTCTATTAGAAACACAAAATATAAGTATGAACCTGAAAATGAGCATGATATGGGACCTTTAACAAAGAATCCGATGGCTTAAACAAAATTAACATTACATGGCAGCCCACCACTACAATTCCCCAACCATTAACATGGCTGATTAAATGTCTTACAAAAAAAACAAGGTACATAATACCAATGAAGAGATTGATTCTTCATTATCGTAATTATTAGGACAGATTTTCTCACAGACTATAGCAGCTGCTTACCTATCTTGTGAAAGAGTTCAGGGAGTTGCACTTCAACCTTCTCCCTTTGGAACATGTGGTACTCTGCCTGTTCGCAGATGGGTGGGATCTGGTTGAACTGTCGAGCCACCGAGTACGCCTCCTACAGCAAACACAGGGAACAAAACGGTGCATACACACCATACCAAGTCTTCATGGGCCCAACATTTTTGACCCGATCAAAACACACACCCATGGAAAATCTACCCAAACCAAATGTGCATAAATTCATTTTCAAAAAGAGAAACCCTGTCTCTGATAGACCTGAGGATAATCAGAAAATGTGAATGCGGTACACCCGAAGAAGACCCAGACAGATGTAGGACACCAACACTGGCATCGCTTGACCTGTTCAAACACAATAATTTGGACCTGACACCAACTTCTGTAATGGGTCGAATCTCGGTTAAAAGGAACAAAATGGACCCATGAATGCATTTCCAGGCTATTTTGAGACTTGTGTAAATAGCCTTGTGTGTGAACTCACCATGATCTCCATGGAGGTCCATCGTGATGTCCCCCAATACATGGCCATCCCCTTGTTGATCACATGGGTCATTGCCCTCACCGTCTCTACCAAGTAACAAAGTTTCAGCAATCGTCAGACAGACTACAAAAGCAAAAGACAAAAAGACAAAAAACAGCTATAGGAAGAAAAAGGGTACCAGGTCTAATGAGAAGGACAAGGATTAGCATAAAAATTGTACTGTCTAATATATGTTCTCCATATCCACCTTATTCTCAGGGGCGTTACTGTAGAAATGATTGTGGGCGTAACTTCCGGTGAGGTAGCGGAAGTAGCAGTAAGCTAGTTAGTCCCATAGGCTAACCATAGTGACTAACCGCCAACGGTTAGTAATTCGCCTTCAATTTACAAAATCCTGCTTTATTTTTAACATATTTAATTAACGTTAAATTAGCATTTTCTAAAATGTCATTGCGGAACTGTGGTACGGTGTTCCGTACACTTTTTGCCCTTCAGTACCACGCCAGAGAGCCCTGTTGTTGAGAGCCAAGAAGAAGTACGTAAGATCATTAAGCTTAACGGTGTTCCGTACAGAGCGCATAACATGATTTCAACGGCGATTAATGAAAATTTTAAATGTCAAAATGTTCAATTGATGTAATAAACGTTAACGTTATTTATCTTTTATTAAATAACGCTGCTGCAACATCAATATTGGGCGCAGGATTAGCAGTCAGTGCGCACCATTGATGTTAAAAATGCACATTTCAAAGCATTTATTCAACAAAGGGTAATATATTTAACAACTAGTGATAGCATAATAATCATTTCATACAGACTACAGTACTGTGAGAACCATAAATTAAGTTGAAATGTACATTTTCGCTGCTCTATTCATCTCCCCTTTCAAGCCGCAGTCGGTACTGGAGCTTTCCCCTCCGGGCGCTCGGTGCGCACCTCACAAACTGACTGAAATCTCACAGGAACTAATGGTGGAGGTCTCTTGCTTGGTCTGGAATGAAAGAGGGGGAACTGAAGATGACACCCATATACATTTTATGCACGATCTGGAAGTATTTATTCAACGATTGGCAGAAAAATGCCATCTGTACGGAACATCGTTAGTGTACAGAATATAGTTAGGGTACGTTAGTTGGGCTATAAAGAGCAGCGGAGAAGAGACGTTGGGTCCTTAAAAGGACTGACAGCAGTGCCAAGAGAACATCAGGTATGATTTCATGTGTAGGGAGGACTCAGCATTGTAGTGTCTGTTTAATGACAGCCAGTTACTGTCACTATTTTCTGTACAGTTTATAATGAAAGGCAGTTTATAGCACGGAGTGCAGGGCAGCATTAGACTAAAAATAGTTTAAGTACGGTTATCTGTGTGGAAAAAAACTAAACTTTGTTACTGTGGAAGTACTGATATACCTCAGAGCTTTTCAGATTGTTCATCACTTCACCGTCTGTAGCGACAGTCAATAAAGTAGCTTAATATGTTAGTGTACGTTATCTGAGGCCACTTTTTCAGGTCGTCCTCCCATTAGAGATGTTACGTGCTGTGCCGAGGCTTCGGAGCG
This sequence comes from Adelosebastes latens, assembly GCA_916700685.1. Taxonomy (NCBI): domain Eukaryota; kingdom Metazoa; phylum Chordata; class Actinopteri; order Perciformes; family Sebastidae; genus Adelosebastes; species Adelosebastes latens. The sequence continues at coordinate 30,230 of CAKAKR010059466.1, read as the reverse complement.
TGTGTCGAGTAATCCAGGAAGTTTTCCGCGATGCTCGTATCGAGGCTTGTATCGTTTTAGACCAATGACGTCATTGATGACATCCGAAGCCTTGCTGCCTGCCCGGCCTACCATGTGACTGGTTCTGGAAGTGATTCAGATCTTGGCGCGAGATTTTCACAGCAATATAAACCCCATGGAATCCTTACGAAGTGTGTGTTTGTGATAGTTTGAGAGTTTTGAGATTTTGGATACTTTGAGATTTTGGATACTTTGAGATTTTGGATAGGTGCTTGGATGGAGCCAGTAAGGAAGAGAAGGACTTCCCCTGTATGGGAACACTTTGATCTGATTTCTCCCAATAATGTAGGCTACATATAACATTATCACAGGTGCATTACGTTTGCTTATCAAAAACTTTATTTTTCACTATCTGTCTTTCATTCAAAGGTGAAGTGTTTATTGTGCTCAAAGGAGTTGGGTTACAATAATAAAACTTTGTCCATGCTAAGGCATTACCGTGCCTTGCATGAGAACAGGCGGTGAACCCAGCCAAGGTAGGTCATTCAAAATATTACAAATATACTGTCGCAATTTTTCTATGTTGACTTTTGCTAATCATGCAAATAAAATAAAAGTAACAGACACTGTAGTTACATAGATTCTCTTTTTTCCAGCCACCAGCAAACAAGAGCTGGATGAGGCCTTGGTCTCCATGATAGAGAAGGATACACAGCCCTTCAGTATTGTGGAGGATGTGGGATTTAGGGACTTTGTGTCTAAATTAGACCCTACCTATGTTCTCCCCAGAAGGCAGGTGTGTAAGGGTGCATGGATAAAGCAAAAGTATATTTTGATATTACATCTGACAATTAAGCATTCTGTTTTTTTCTTTCTTTTAGGCTATAAAGGCCACGGTGGAGGCCAAATACACCACAGCAAAGGAGAAGGCCAAAGCTAAAGTGCAGAAGGTGGCTGCAGTAAGCCTTACTTCTGATATGTGGACATCCATTAACATGGATGCCTACCTGGCAGTTACCTGCCATTTTGTTGACGAAAACACCCGTCTGAGTTCAGTATTATTAGGAGTACTGAAATTCCCTCACACACACACACTGCTGAAAATTTAGCGTGTGTGAAAGCCTCCCTCATGGAGGAATGGGGAATCACCAATAAGGTAACATGTCTAGTTACTGATGTTGCTGCTAACATGATTGCCTGTGGCAGGGAACTGAGGCTCCGTCACACTATTTGCATAGCGCACACACTGAACCTCATTGTTAAAAAGGCTCTTGAACTGACCCCCGTGCTCTCTGACATCCGGGCCAAGGCGAGGAAGCTGGTTGGATACTTCAGAAGTAGCACCACTGCTAAGGTATGTTCTTTGACTTTATTACAATTTTTGATAATGCTAATATTTTGTTTGTGTTACTGCTGCTGGGACGGAATTAATTGCTAAACTGTATTTTTTTTAAAGGAGAAGCTTGCACAGGTGCAACAAGATATGGGGAGGCAGAAACTGAAGCTTCTTCAAGAAGTTGACACTCGCTGGAACAGCACCTTCCACATGCTGCACCGTCTGGTGGAGCTCCGAGAGCCAGTGGGGGGCGGCTTTAGCCGGACTACAAACTGAAATCCCCTCACTGACCTCAGAGGAATACAACACTGTCAGTGGGTGCCTTTCTTTGCTGTCATCATTTAATGATGCCACTGTGGAGCTCTCAGCAGAGGAAAAGGTTTCCAGATCAAAGGGAGTGCCACTACTGAAAATGTTGGAACAGATGCTGCAGGAAGACATCACCAAACACGGCAGCTGCAGTGGCAAGGGAAATGGGAGACCATCTCATAAGGCAGCTGAGGGAGAGGCTACACACCTTTCAATCAATAAGCATCATGTCATTAGCAACATTACTGGACCCAAGGTTTAAGGTAATAGGATTTTTCAGTTCAACCAAAGCCACAGAAGCAATAAAAAGGCTAACATCCGAGTGTGCAGCCATTATTAGTCCCCATCAGATCAGCCATCAACATCACAGGATGCTCAACCTGCAGCCCAAGGTAGTTTTTATTTGGTTTTGAGGTCAATTTTGATTATTACTACACTCACTAACATGGTCTGTGTGTACTTCTCAGGTAACAAACTGTGGCGTCATCTGGATAACAGTGTCATGCAAGCCAGAATAATCCAGAATGTCACAGCAGATGCTACTGTGGAGGTCCAGCGCTTCCTGTCCGAACCAAATACCGGACGAATGGAGGACCCTCTTTTGTACTGGGAAAGACAAAAATTAATCTACCCGCATTTATAAAAACTTGCCGTTGGGTTTCTGTGCACCCCAGCCTCATCGGTGCCTTGTGAAAGGGTATTTTCAAAGGCAGGAGAAGTTGTATCAAAAAAAGAAATCGCCTCAGCCCAAACACGGATGAGAAGCTTTTGTTCCTGAATAAAGTCTCCCCTGTACTGTACATCATTGTCCTAGTTACACAAGCACATTCACTGTCCTCTACCTGGTTAAACCAATGCCACTTTCCAGAAGTGACACGGAACACTAATATTACCCCTCCTGCCATTATTATATTATATTACACTACAATACAATTATTGACCAAAGGATTGGTTTACACACATAAGATGCATTAGTCACAAAACAATTATAGTTTATTATACATGTATGTTATATACTCATAATATACTTACTAGAAAATAGACATTATATTATATATTATAAATGGATTATTTTTTCATTGTTTATAGTCATTCCCAACAGCCTTTACTGGTGCAAAATACAGTATATGACAGATCACATGGTTAAGATCATATCTGCCTGTTTTACACTCTTTGGCCACCAGGTGGTTTCGTGCACATGAAGCCTCGAGAAATGAACCCTTTTCCGAACCAATTTGCTGTAAAGCTTCAATGCTTCATGAGTCTTCAGCTCGCCATCACTACCTCCCATCCCTCCATATTAGAAGGCAGAGCTATGATCACATTATCCCGTCTGAGGTGTAATAGGTGCTGTTCCCACATGTTTAATAGATTTTTTTTAATACAATCGCTTTAGGAAAAATGATTAGCATACCGTTAGCATGGAAAACAATTCAGTGACACGCCACGCCGGAAGTTACGCCCATAATTCACGCAAAGCATCATGGGGGCTAGGAATAAGGTGGATTTTTTGGGATTTAGTATACGAAGATGCATTGATGAATCACTCTGGATGGATACACATGTTTTTGAGTCATTTTTTAATATTCGTCACACTTTCGTTTCTTTTAACACTGTTTTTAGTGTGCTTTTAACAGTTAGAACTTGCAAAACACAACTCTCCTGTCAGGGGAAACGGGGGGGAGGGACGCAATTGCAGACCAGGGGAATCTTAAAGTTAATCCCGAAGGATAACCACAAAAATCGCAAAAGCGATTTAAAGGGAGAGGGGAAACAGCAAATGAAAAAGGGCCTAAAAAGAAGGCTCCCTACACTCAATATATCTTGAAAAGACTAAAACTAAAACACCGCTGCCGAGCAGCTGACTAGAAAATAAATGAAACAAAAGAACCAGCGAAGGCAGACCACACAGACCTAACCCACTCTAAAGAGACTCCAGCTCTGAGAAGAAGCTAAATGGTGATGGAATCCCACAGATAGGTTCACATGGTACTTCTGCAGATTCACACACCCCTACACAGACAGAGTTAAAACAGGACAGCACTCTCACTACCTCTGACAAAGACACAATGAGTCAACACCTGAGCACTGAATCCAGGGGTAGATATAGGCTTCAACCACCTGATCCTCATCAGGGACAATTAGGCTCCACAGCTGCCTCTGCTCAGAGATAATTAACCCAACCAGCCTGCTGAGTGGTGAGTGACCCTCACATCTCCACATGGGAGATCATACAAAGTATAAGAAGAATAATTGTACATACATTGTACAATGTATCATATAACACAAAATTACAGTTTACAGAAGAGTGTGCCTTACCAACAGAAAAAAGTAACAAATAAATAATAATAAATATATTAACCAAAATCCTTAAATAAATTAAATTAAATTAAAAAAGGGGTGGATGCCTATTACCCTTGTTAGCATACTAATGTTTCAGTTTCTAGTCTGGCTAAAGTAGGGTGTCTGTGATTCTAACACAATAATACATGTCAAATTCAGCAAATATCTCCTCACCGTCTGCTGGCTGTCCGTTCTGTGTGTGCGTGGAAAAACATTCTGGTTTTCATACACATCTCTGGCTCTCAAAAAGTGTGGTGGATTAAAATCACAGACTTCCACCTTTAATAAGCTTCAGTATAATTTCCCCCTACATGGAAAGCAAAGAAATAAGATTGGGATCTGTCGGAGGATAAGCACACCCACCTTCTATAGGCGTGTTAGGATCTGATCGATTTGCGAAAACCACGTCTATGTACTCCAGCTGAAGTCTCTCTAGTGACGCCCTTAGACCTGTTTCATGAAGAGAATAATTACATATTTATTGTATTATCACATACAAGGATTCTGATGTTATGTGGCTATGGTGACACGTGCAGCAATGAACAACTCGGTTGTTGTTTTTCAAACGAATACATGTTGTTGTTTTTTTTGTCATGACAAAATGCTAGTCATAGGGCACGGTGACACATGAGCGAATGCAGGCGAGTGACCATCGCCTGCCGAGGTGATGTTCGCCTAAAGGTTCATCAAAGTTGAAATCGATGTGAATGCAAAAATGCGAATTTGCTTCACCACCCGAAGTGAATGTTTTTTCGCCCCTTCGCTTGAAAGGAAGTGAACAGGAGGCAAATTTTAATTTTGTGCATGTGTGACCACGCCTTTATAGTTATTCACAATGGTAGCATAAAATCTTACCTTCGATTATATGTTTTCTAGACAATCCTCTCTCCATTTCTGCTCTGAAAAACAAACATATTTCATTTCGGAACTCGTGGTTTGAAAACTAGAACATTTCAAAGTAATTATAGCATCCATTTTATATTGGTCATTGCTATATTGAATAAATGTGAGCACAGAGCACAAACCTATTGTGTATGTAAGTCCCTTCTTGGGACGTGGAATGACATGGATAATATCAGTCAGGCAGAGAGATGATTTCATGTGGGATGTCGTAACCGGTGAGGTTGACAGAGTAACCGGATCTTATTTTGACCAAATAGGGGTGACTGTTTGGGGTTACTGAATGGTCTAAGACTACTGTCTTTGTTTGAAATTGTTATGTTTTATGTCTGCAGCCGTGTAACTGAGCTGCTGCCTATGTTGGCCAGGACACTCTTGGAAAAGAGATTTTTAATCTCACTGAGTTTTTTCCTCCTGGTTAAATAAAGGTTAAATAAAATAATATAAGGGAAATCTAGCACTTGACAATGACACAACCAATGTGCAATATGCATTCATTCAAAATAGCCCATAATAATAGTCCATGCCTCACTGGGTCACGGTGGCGCAGCACACTCCAGCACATACGGCGGATTTTAGATTTGTGATATGAGATATTAGTTTTTTAGCTTATATAATTGCGATTTTAAATTTGGGTCTATTTAGATTAATTAGTAATTAGAAAAGAGTGTGCAGCTCATTATTTTGAATATTAATTCCATGCATACGCATCTCATACTATCCTACAGGATAGTTTATAAGGTCATGAAAAACCTGGAAAAGTCATGGGATTTGAAAATTTCATGACTTGACATGACTTCCAGGGCTGGGAAAGTTTGGGAAAAAATTATTATAAAATATTATTAAAAAATGTTATAAATATTTGAACGTGGTTCGATGAATATCATGACCTGTGTACTTCTTAAATTCACGCAATTTTTTAAGATATATGTTCACTCCAGTATGATCAGTACACTGCGGCTCCACTGTTCACTGAAAGAGTTTAAGATGGAAGTAACTTCACTTAAGCAGTTTCACGTACTTATGTTACTTTGTTTTCGTATGTATTGTACTTAGTTTACGTACTTATTTTAAGGCCAACTATGACGTTATTCCTAAACCCAACTAAGTGGTTTTGTTGCCCCTTTATTCACCTCCAACTACTCCAACAACTCTCTCTGAGCTCTGCTAAAAGAAAGTAATGATGCATATTTCCTGCCACACTTGATGGCAGTAATGCCTGACAGGCATATGATGTTACTACATCAGTCTACACATCTATTAACAGTTTCCCTTTTGACTTTAATAGGAGAATAATACAATTACACATCATTAAATGTAATATGACCTTCTAATAACTACTAGCTAAGGGAGCCTATTTCATTCATTCATTAATAGCAATCATAGAAGGAGAGAAAAAGATAACATATACCTACTTTCCGCCCCAGAAGATTTTGGTGGTGATGACTAAACTGGAACGTCTGCATGTGAGAACATATGTAAAAGTAGAAATCAGACTGTGGTAGTTTCCTTCTCTCAAAAATGACACCTGGAAACAATATACTGTATTTCAATTACAAAAAAAAAATCAAATACCAACGCTTTGTCACGGTCGTCGGCATTCGATACCGATGCACAAGGCACCCTAGTTTTAAGCCCAACCATGTTGTTTTTTCCTAAACTGTAGTGGTTTAATTGCCTTAACTTATAGACTGTATATAAAGATGGACGACGCGTCTCCACTTCCTCCCACTGTGCAGAAGTGAAGCCAAAGTATCCCGGATACGGGAGCTACCATCTTGACATCTTGACATCCTTTGGAGGCAGAGTCTGCGCAGTAGTGATCGGGAGGTGGAGCCACGGTATCGAGGTCACCCGCCTGAGACTTTCGCGCATTAAATAACGAATTAAAAAACAAACTTATCAGAAAAATGAACACTTAAATATACATCAGCGTGTCAAGAACTACATAAAATGACAGAAACCATCTTCAGAAAAAAAGTATTTGGCGTGTACTTTGACTTTTTAGTTTGGCTCATACCCATCCACTAACATGGGGGAGGCAGGCTTTATGACCTATACTGCAACCAGCCACCAGGGGGCGATCGAGATATTTTGGCTTCACTTTTGGGGAGTTGTCATGTCGTTCATCTTTATATACAGTCTATGCCTGAACGTGTTTACTGCGACCGAAAAGTGCCGCCGAGGGGCCTGACAAAGCGTCAGTATATGACAAGTTGGGATGAGAACGCATTGATTATCAAGCACACTGCCTATTCAACACAAACTCTAAAATCTAGTGGGGAATTCAATATTGCCTCATTATATTTCTGTTGACAGTCAAATACCATGTAGTCTTTTTTTAAATTGTAATTTTGAAGTTTTACAACAAGTATGTATAAAAACACGAAGAAGGGACAACCACACACAGCCCCCCCCCCACCCCGATATCCTCCAACATACAATAAAAACAAAACAAAAATTGTGCCATAGTAGAAAATAATTGTCCACGCATGCACAGATATCTGTAAGAATGCAGTGAGGACCCAAGGGCAGTGAGAGGCAGGAGACTGAAGATGTGTTGAAGGAGTTTATTGTCTCGGCAAAACAAAAAACCCAACAGCCAATAAGCCTGTCTAACTGTTGGCGGCTGCCTATCTACGGTGCAGTAAGCAACAAACAAGTAAGATAACCTTTCTAACATAACTTTTCTCTGGTAAGTGAAAGACATCTCAAGACTCAGCAACCAGACAACACTATATATACTGTATATATCAGTACCTTGGATATTGCCGTGGCGAACATCTCTGACAGTATATCCAGTATATCCAGTACATCCAGTGACCATAGCCGCCGTGACAGAAATACCCATACAGACTTGAATTGTCTTGAATTGGATGGGAATGAACCTCGTGTGCGTAATGTGTCACCAGAAGCCTGTCTGTAAACTGCTGCCCATACAGCAGTCCGTGGCCCATACTGAGATCCAGTCCCGGTTGAGCGGAGAGCAGCAGTACGTCCGGCCTGCCGCACGCCACCGTAGTCCCGCCCAACATGCTGCTGCACTCTGCTCAACTGGGACTGTTTGGGCAGCAGTTTACAGACAGGCTTCTGGTGACACATTACGCACACAAGGTTCATTCCCATCCTGAGGCTGCAGTGATTGTTTTTAAGAAATTTTGTAAGCCATTGATTTACTGCTTAGTTTTTTCGTTGGATGGTGGACTGCTGCAAAGGTCCTTCAGCGCTGCTACAACAAGCTAACTGTTGCATTGGCAGCTAGCTGCTGTTTCGGACTCTGTTCTAAAGGCCTACATTTTGAAATCACCATTGGACCAGTGCAACGTCAATATTGTATTCTTCTGGTTGTTGATTGGTAACAAGCCAAGGGAAGATAACCTCCCTTGGAGTGTCATTTTACATGTTTTGCCAATCACAGATAAGCATGAAATACATTGAATTGATAGAAGAGGTCCAGCCTCAAGGGAGGACAGCCCCAGCCCGTCCTCCCTTGACCCCACCACCACTTTCTTGCTTGCCCTGCAGGTGTCGCTGTCAGAGCATTTTAATCAGAATTTCAATAATGGAATTTGTCCATTGAAGAGAAAAATATTTTAAATAGAGGAGAAGCAGCCTCCTCTGCCTCTATGGACCAGCATCCACTGATTGAGCCACACTGAAGGGGCAATTACATCAACATACACACAATATACACACTTTAGCTGCAGCTGAGTCGATTTACTTTCTCACAGAGATGTAAATGTGTTTTTGTGAGCAAATCACTACTCGTGATGACAACCTTCAAATGCACCAAAAGCCCTTAAATTGTTGTGCTTACTGCACCAGTTAATTATAAGTAATAACAGTAATAGACAGTCAACAGTTTTAAACTAAAGCGTCTAATATGTTACTACTAGTTTTAAGATTACAAGTCTGCACAAATAATCTGAAAACTCTACCTCCATCCTTTCTTCTTTAGGATACTTCCCAAGACAACTTCTGCCCTGGGAAAGGAGATTAGCAGAGAGAGAAAAAGAAAGCTATATGAAGTTACACGTTGACCACATAGTAAGGTACAAGATAAGTTCAACTTTACTGTCTCCCATGTAAAAAAAAAAATCATGTCAAGAGCTTTCATGTTTTTTCACAGTTTCTTAACCAGTTATACATCAAGTCGGCATTCATGGGAACGCCCACAAAACGTCCCATCCGGTTTACACCTTGGGGGAAAACAAAGCATCCGCTACCATGCCCAAAAGCTGCTGTGTAGCTTTCTGCACGTCAAATAAACTTAAAGATAGGGTCGACGATGTTGGAAAGCTAGCAGAATTTGAAAGTAGCATCGCCTCAGGAGCTCCGTCTAAACCCCCCCCTTCCCACGGGGCTCCTTCCAATGAAACGCCCCCCACACACATGCACGAGCACCACCGCATCGTAACTACTTCACAGACTCAGAGCGGAGAGAGGACCGCAACTCAACAACGCTACCTTATGACAAGTAACCGCGGCAGTGCTACTGCAGGGCTGAGTTTTCTCTTCCATTCTCCAGTAAACATGTGGCGGCGACACGCTTTGAGTTCATGTCTGGTGCACGCCAAGGGTAGAGAACGAGCAGGGAGGCAGGGAGGCATCTGATTGGTTCTTTCCAAGCGGACCGCGAGGCAGTGATTGGTAGACGTTTTTACAGGATTACAGCAGCTACAGATGACGGCTCTTTTCCGGTCCTTTTTCAGCGCTCATAAGTAATGGATCGCTGTCGGGGTGTAAAGACCATTTCAACGAAAATAACAAATAGTGTATACTGGATAACATCGTCAACCCTTTAAAAATCTGGAACTCAAGTTTTACAGCGACTCAGGTCCGATGAGGCTTTTTTTGTCACCCTCCGGGATTGCTTCCCCTCACATCGAAACAGACAAGTGTCTGACCTAGACATTTTGTGATGGAGTACAATCCCCACATAGCTACTGGTGAAGAAGTTGTGAGCTTCAGAGGACCTGTAGTTTTGAGGTTGCACTGTGTGTAATAGAGTTCAGACAGTTATTTACACTTCAGGTCCGGGTCGGGTTTGGCCTCCTACTGGACATGGTGCTTGAAGTTCTTTTTAGTGACAATATTGTGTAAAAATACATTAAAATGATGGACCTACTGTCCGTGTGAATGTGTGATTTCAGTTGTTCAACAACAATCCAATCCGAGTCTAATTTTTGAATGTAACATGACACTTTTGTACGTAAAGTTATGATATTATAAAACATGCTTTCCTAGCATATGCAGGCGGGGGTAAAAGGATTGTTTTCCCCCACAGTGAGTGAAAAAGCGAGTGGTTTCATATTTATTGGTCCTTTGTCTCTTGTTACGGCTGTATTTGTTTCCAGTGCTGTTGTCCCTTTTCCCTCTCCAGTATCTCTGCCCAGGTGTGCTGCACTCATCAACGAGGTGCCCAGGTGTGCTGCATCTGCTTAACGAGGTTGGGAAGGAGGTAATTAAAAGCTCCTGTGCCAGCAGCAGAAGAGAGAGAGGCTTCTGGTGTGGGGACTGCTGGTTTTGCTGCCTCTTATTGTCTTTTTCTTATTTTTGTAGTTAATAAATCCTATGGATTTGAGAGTTTTCAAGATGTCTTCTGTGTTTTGTTTGGGTCAGTGTTGGAGTGTTGTTTGCCCCAATAGGGCTGCCCGAGGGTGGGGCGTAACAAATGGGGGCACGTCCGAATTAGAACATCCATGAGGTGAAGTAGATGTAAGTTTTTATGTGTATTTTGTGGCCTTTGAGTGTGTGTTTAGTTGTGCTTTTGACTGGGTAACTGTTTAACCAGCTTGGAATGTTGGTTTAGAGCACCCTGACTAGGTAGTCACCGGGCAGGTTTAAAGAGCCTGCCACTTTGTTATTTTGCCTTTCTTATTTTTGGTGGTAATCCTGAGTTGGGGTACGTTTCAGTGTATTACAGTTGGCTACATCTTTGGTCTTCGGTGATGCACTGAGTTCAGCGTTTAAAGTTGCCTTGAGCTCGGCAAGCCACTGAAGACTAGCTAGGTTAATTAGCCATCTCTGTAGGCGGGTACGGGTGTCGCTCTACAGCTTGTTTCCCCAGTTTGCACTTTGCACAGCTATTTGTTTGTGACTCTACTTTTAGGCCATTTTGTTTTGTGTAGCTGTAATAAATACCTGCGTGCAGTAACTTGTGGTTTTTGACTTTTGGGTTGTGGTAACTGCACTCCACATTTGTTGGGTCACTTGTGAGTTGCTGCTTAGGTGTAAGTTGGCAACATTTGTGTGTAGTGGTTGACTACAGTGAGACCATTTTTGTTGTGGTTGTTGCAGTCCACTTTTTGGTGTGGTCACTTGTGTGTTACTGCTGTTGTGTATTTAATTGTAGCAATTAGTTGTGTTATGACCTGATTGGGATGTGCTCACTCCACAGATCATTGGACCTTAGAGTGGTGGGTGTGAGTATGCCCAGTTCATCAGGTCAGTTTGTGTTGCTGGTTTCCTACATCCATCACAGTAACTTGTGTATGTGGTTGGATGACCACATGGTGTCCATTTCGTGTTGTGGTAGTAGCAGTTCACTTTTGTTGGATCCTGATCTATTTGGTTTGTGGCTGTTGCACTCCACGTTTGCGTTGGTCACCTGTGTTACTGTTTTTGTGTTGGTAAACACAGTAACTTAGTTTGGTATTGTGGTTTTGTTTTACACCTCATGGTGGTAGCCATTTTGTACCTTGTGGGAAGGGCACCCATTGATTTGGCTACTGGTGTGCTTGCTGCTCATTCTTAAACTGTATGGCAGCACCTTAGTTGGCCATTTCGTGTGTGTGTGTGATAAAATCTTGTTTGTTCCACATTTGACCCAAGTTGGCACCTTTTTGTCAGCAGTAGTCCCAATCTGTTGTGACTTAATTCCACATCATTTGCTTCATATTGACACTTGAAGAGGTTTCTTGTGTGTAGTGCTGGCTGCTTACATTATGTTCCAGACTGTGCACTTTGGATTAGTCTACATGCTCAGGTAGTGAGATTGAGTCTTGTGGACTGAGTACTCTTGATCTGTGTATTTAGCTGTTTTACATTTAAAAAACAGCCTCAAGTAACATTTGTTTTACTAATTTTAAGCGCCAAGTACACTTCATTTCAATAAATAAATAGTATGGTGGTAATTTGTCCCGGTGAACTCTTGTGTTATTTTGGTGCCGTGCTAAACTTTAAATGCTTTTGTACTTGCGAGTGTGATTGAGTGACAAACTATTTATTCATTGTTTTAAGGGTGGTAGTGTTACGGCTGTATTTGTTTCCTGTGCTGTTGTACCTTTTCCTTCTCCAGTATCTCTTCTCAGGTGTGCTGCACTCCTCAAAGAGGTGGCCAGGTGTGCTGCATCTGCTTAACGAGGTTGGGAAGGGAAGTGCTTAAAAGCTCCTGTGAAAGCAGCAGAAGAGAGAGGCTTCTGGTGTGGGGACTGCTGGTTTTGCTGCCTCTTATTGTCTTTTTCATATTTTCTTGTTAATAAATCCTATGGATTTGAGAGTTTTAAAGATGTCTTCTGTGTTTGGTTTGGGTCAGTGTTGGAGTGTTGTTCGCCACAATAGGGCTGCCCGAGGGTGGTGCGTAACCGCTCTAGAATGTGCACTAGCAATGGAAAGGTACAAGGCTCTTGTGGCAGAATGTGTTACAGACTACAGCTGCTCCCTCCCGGGTAAGTGAGCCATCTTCACCATGGTTTTACAGCCCAGTTTGTTCAACTCAGGCGGCTGTTGTTCGCCCCCTCAACCAGACTTCTGGCAGTGTGTAGTAGCATCTTACTAGCAGCCAGCTGGTCAGAGAGCAGGAAGCCTCTGCCTCCTCTGCTATGTGACAGAGAAATGCTGGAATATTTTGGAAAAAAATGTTTCATTTTGGGAGCGCAGCTCCTAATAACTTAAGCGTGTTGGGCGTCTCACTGGCATCTTCCCAGCCGGACGCCCCCTGCCTCGTTGCTTCAGACTGACATTTTGGACCGGAGCATCGAGCCAAATGAATTATCTGATTCAAGGTGTTGCAACAGCTGTGGGCCATGCAATGTCTCTAGCCCCGTCATATGTGGCTGGGACTCACGGATCTTCCACGGAAAGATCGAGATGATCTGATTTGTAGTCCATCTTCAGAACATTGTAGTTTCACCACGGCAGACTCACGTCACTAACATCCACCACCGTCGCATCCTAATTACGGAGCCAGTAGTGAAAGTGCAGTCGGATTCTCTTAACACCACGGTTGTCTTTTCCTAAGTCCTTATGAATTCTCCTTCACATCTGTCCTTAACCTCATGACGTTTTCCATCGAGGTCAAGGAGAAGTGATTAGGAAAAGACGTTAGGATGTAAAGTTTTTAGCTTCCGACCGCAGCCTTAGATTTTCTAAAGCCTGAAAAGAGCCATGAGGAGGTGCAGAACACTTGAATTACAATATGCTGAAAGGTTATTATGGAATGTTTGCCCAATGATGCCAAAAATATCCCGCCTACTGCCATAATAAATAACTAAATAATTTTAGCTTGGAAAAACTGGCATGGCCATTTTCACAGGGGTCCTTTGACCTTTGACCTCAAGATATCGCAATGAAAGTCTCCCCTGTACATACATGCCCACTTTATGCTAGCCCCATGCAGTCTTGACGTCACCGTATAAAATGTCCTGTGGTGACCTCTAGGATAATCACAGCCTCATGAAACTTTACAGCCACAAACTACAGACCTAGAGCATTCAGAGGATGGATGGCTCTGCAGACTGACTTTCAATCTGCAACCTCATTGCTAGATGTCGCTAAATCCTACACACTGTTCCATTCAAAGAGTAAAAAGTAACTTTACACTACCCGAGTAACTTGTCCAACACTATAATAAACAATTAAAAGGAAGGATCGTGATCTCGAGAAACTAGCAAGAGTATACCAGATTTTTTAAAAATGATCCAACCGAAAAACCGAGCCCAGTGTTGCCAACTGTTTTTCCAATGAAAGTAGCTAGCAGCACCAGCTGCTGACTAGCTCCAAAAGTCCCTAAATCTAGCAATCTAAATCTCCCTCCAATGCCATTCCCCCACAATTATCATTCCGAACATAAACACATCATAATGAACGTGAACAGCGAACATGGCCACCTAGTGTTAGTACTCAAACCTGTCAAGCTAGCAACTTGTGGAAGACTCCAGTGATGCGCAATGAGTGCACGGGCAGAATGCGCACAGGTATGCAGGCAGGTAGGTAGACAGACCATAGACTGTAAAGATGATCGTCATGACAGCCCTAAAATGAGCCGGAGCAAACTTTCTAATTTTACAGCTAAACCGTGCACTACGAGATGTTTCTGAAACCATTTGAGGTGAGAAATAAGCATTACAGTAAAAGAATTGTTTCATATTTGATCAGCGCTGCCTAGTTTGCCCATTTGACCAGAGTTCGCGAATGATTGACACTCAACACAGTTGAATGAACAGCCAATAGGAACGCTCTATCTCTGAAATGAACTGTGATTGGCCAAAGTCTGCCGTCACGGGCTAGATTTTTTAAAGCCTGAAAACAGAGCCATGAGGAGGTGCAGAAGTCTAGTTTTCTCTCAGAACACTTGAATTACAATACGCTGAAAGATTATTATTGAATTTTTGTACAAGGATGCCAAAAAATATTCTGCCTACTGCAGGTTTAATGGATAATAAATTATTTATGGACAACACTGAATAAAACTTTATTATGTTATTGCCTTTTCCTTGCTTTGACTTTTTTTTATAGATAAATTACACAGTCAGCATACAGAATACATGTATTAATATCTCTAAGTTGACTGGATTAAAATGGAGGCTCTGCATTTTATTTACCTGTTGCCATGGTGAATCGTAGTATCAGCCATTAATGATAGCTTTTTATGTTCAGGTTCGACCTACTCAGAGTTGATTGATGTGACTCTGATCAGCTGTTTGGGAACCAAAAACTCTGAGTTTCCCACATTTAAACTAAGAGTTCAGGCTTAGGCTAAGAGTTTGTTAAACGTGCTTTCTGTAACGAGGCCCTGAAGTGCATAACTTATTATCCCCCTGGTGTTTTTAGTTTTTGGTAAACATCCTCATGTGCACTATACCACCATCCTCTGGACTGGAGTGGGGCTTATGCTGATTTGCATATAGCCTGGGAAAACCAAGACGGACACATTTATGTGGCTAAGTACAAACAAAAGTGTATTAATTCATATCAACACGTGTCAAGTCATACTTATAGTAATACTTACTTTCCAGCATTATACACTTCAGCTGTGTCGAACAAATTGATCCCATTCTCATATGCCAAAGTCACCAGCTCCTCTGCCACCTTCAACAGCAAAATTTGAGATAAGCAAAGTGTGAAACTGTTCTGACCTCTGAGGATCCCTCTCTGCAGACAAGTTCAAGGGTTCTTTAAAAAGGCCAGCATTTGTATCGAGTGTTTCACCGTATGACCTATTTAAGACAGACTTTTTGAGCCACTGCGGTGGCTATAGGAAATGCAGTGGCAGTTAGTTAGTGGTAGCTCCACCACTTTCAGATCTCAACCTATCAGATGAATTGACATACAGTATTTTTACCATTTTGTAAAGATATTCAAGGTCCCCAGAGGATGAATCCTAATGACTTCAGTGATCCCCCGAGTTTTCCTCAGAGGACCATGAAGTTGAAATTTTTGGTATCTCGATTGACTGGAACGCCATGAAATTTGTGACATGTATTGAGTTGAAACTGATTTGTTGTACAATTGCTGTTATAATTGATGGCTATTCAACCTGCGATGGGGAGACATCGATAGATTAAGTTCATTTAAATTTAGTGAGAGGCTGCTGCACCTGTTGCATCATGATCTTTATGCAAGACTCACAATAATTTTTCAATGGGATTTTCTCGCTGAACCAATTTATGCATGCAAAGCTTCAACCAACAATACCACGGCAGTACAGTGACAGTTATATTTTTGTGCAAACGACTTTCATAATGTAGGATTGTAAACCACAGCTTGACAGCGCCATATGACATTATGCCAGTGAAACAATATGACAGTATAAAAATGGCATTGTTACAAAATGTACTTCAGAGTACTCATGATAATCTAAGCTAAAAGCTTAACTGGTGGCAACCAGGTGTCATGTCCACTTTCCTTTACAGTCTGAATGTGTGCATTTGAAAACACCAACTGTACTGACAGGCGGGATATAAAAATCCCAAATACGCTTTTGTTCTGTTACATTTAAATTCCTTGCCTGAAATTTTGAGGAATGCCTCCACACCTTGTCGGTCAGGACCTGCAGGTCGCAGTTTGAAAATTAAATTCTAATTTTTCTCCCTGCCATTATACTGCCTATACTGTGTTCTTGGCACAAAGGCAACATGTATGCTTTATCACAAGGATAATTGCAATCAGATGCAAAACTTGATGGCCGTGTTTGCACCGTAATATCATAAGCGCAATACCTTTTGTGAATCGGACCTTGAGACGGGGCAGATAGTATTTGCAAGTGATGTGCAATTCATGGTGCCATCAGCGGCTGCAATCCATTATTTGTGAATTTGCCTATCAGTGTGGTAATGCAATCTTTGTATTCAAGATTACTTGGTGAAACTATTCTGTCATTGTGGAGGACCACAAGAGTCATGTAATTAGAAATAGAGCATTTAATTAATTAATAACTAATTGCACAATGAAATAAGGCATCAACACATTTGTTTAGAAATTAATTTATTAATCTATGAATGAATTGACTAAATTACAAAGTAATTAATTATTAGACATTTTAATGGGCAATAAAAAGAAGAATTATTAAAAATAATTTACAAATGAAATGTTAACCCATCAATAAATAGTTAAAATTAAAGAAAAAAAAAACACCATAACCATAACAGTCCATAAGGACATCATTTAAAAATACATTAATAAATAATTATTTTTAAAAATCTATTTGAAAATGCAGTTTAAAAAGAGAAATAAATAACTGGGTTCACAAATTGAGTTAAGAATGCAGGTTTTTAATCAGGCATTTAAAAGGGCAACTTCCTTTACCATTTTCATTTGCAATTCCATGCAGCTTTTCATAAACGTATTAGCTTTTGGATTTGCTGAGTCATTTAGGTTCTCCATTTAGCCTTTCCATGACACTTTGGGCCTTGCGCTGGTAAAATGAGGTAAAACAATGCAAAATAGTCACATGGGATCTAGCAGGCTCTATGATTGGCTGTCACTTGGAATGTATACCGTAACGGATTACAGTTACCTTTTTTTGTATCATAATTATGTAACGCTGTTTCATGTAATCTGTTGCTTCCCAAACCAAACCTACTGGGGACCTGTTGTACATGCTACGTTAATAGTTAAGACACAAGAGCAGAACACACAAGACAGTGGCAGGACTAGAATTAAAGATGTCTTACTAAGCCAAATAGACAGATCCAAACCAGGTTATCCCTGGGCAGGCAAACGTGAGAAACCGATACAGATTCACATGTAAACCACCGGGACAAATTGGCAAACACTGATGATAACTAAAATATTAAACTAGTTGGGGACAGGCGAGGTGCAGAGAATGTGGAGATAAGGTGGAACATGTGGATAGCCCGAAACAGATAAACCGGGAGATTTGGGCTGGTGAAGGGAGGGCTGGATGTACGATATGGGATCTGGACACACACAGGCTAGTGAAAAGCAAAAATATGACATAAAAAAACTTCAGAATGTGTTGAGCGACTGACTCTCTCTGCTCTCTGAAGTGTAAATGGCGTGATGGAGACACACCAAAATATCTTGTTATCTCTCCCTGTGCGGGATTCCAAGGGAGATCTGCATCCATTCCTCTCCTTCTTACATCCGTGTCATTCTAAATATGACATGCCAGGTGACAGCCAATCATAGAGCCTGTTACATCCCATGTGGCTAATTTGCATTGTTTTACCTTGTTTTACCAGCGCAAGGCCCAAAGTGTCATGGAAAGGCTAAATTCAATTTATGAATCCAGTTATTTATTTCTCTTTTTAAACTGCATTTTCAAATAGATTTTTAAATTTCATTATTTATATATGAATGCATTAATGTATATTTTAATGATGTGCTTATTGACTGTTTTATGGTGTTCTTGTAAATTCCTTTTTAATTTGAACTATTTATTGATAGATTCATATCTCATTTGTAAATGTACAATTAGTTATTAATCAATTAAATGCTTTATTACTATTTCCATGACTCTTGTGGTCCTCCATATGTTACGCCCTGATCCTGGATTACATGAGACTACAGGTGTTCAGGTATTCTCTCCTACCTCATCTGTTATCTGGGCTCCAAACGTAACCCACGTGCCTGCACAAAAATAAAATGAATAAAATGATTACACTGTGTGTGTGTGTGTGGCACCAGAAGATCAGATAGCTCAAACATGTTAACTTGCAGACTGAATAGCACTTGAATTTGTTTGATGCTCATTTGGTTCTTTTGTTTCTTTATAGACATTCATTGTCTATCATCCTTGATACGTCCTGTACATATGGCAGAATTGAAAGTTGACTGTGACTTTGATGGTCTTGTCATTGTAGATGGGCTTGCATGTATGTGACAAACTCACCTAATCCAAGACAGGACACCCTTAGCCCCGATTTACCCAGATTTCTGTTGACAAACAAAAAAACAGTCCAGTGAGAACAGCAAATCATAAAGTATATCACATTTATCAATATTTCTATTTTAAATATCAAATTGTAGTTAGAGGGGAAATCATGTTTGATTTCAGCTGTTGTTTTTCACATAGGCTATGCCCAGTAAATGGCTCTTTAGCCCTTGTGAGCAGCACAATGAAGTGTACTCGCCAGCCATCATTTGGCGGTGATTTTATTACAGTGATTAATCCCGCAATTGATCACTCAAACACAACTGGCTATTTAAGAAACTCTCCACTCCACAAATCATTCTCCAGATTAGACTTCTTTTTGATCAGTAGCACACTCCTGAACCAACGTTACTGAAACTATAATACCAACAATTATAACAGGTAAAATGACACATTGTACTCTACATTGCACGCACGCACGCTTCTTACTAGGGCTGCACCTGACTATTGTTTTAATTGTTAATTAATCCTTTAGAGGTCTGGTCAGTAAACGACAAACCAAACCTTGTCACAATTCCTGTTACGGCATCTTTAGGTTGCTTGTTTGGTCCAACCAACAGTCTAAAACCCCAAAGAGAGTTAACCTATTCTATAACACATTATATCATACACTTACATCTTATTTTTCAGTTACTAGGTGATTAATCCAATAATTTGCATGAAATTTAGCACACACACACACAGCTAATATAAATGTCATTTGATTTAAATATTTAATCGTGATTAATCACGATTAACCGCAAATTAATCACAATTTTTTCAAAATGTACCTTAAAGGGAGATTTGTTAAATGTAGGTATATATTTTATTTATTATTGGAAATCAATTAACAACACAAAACAATGACAAATATTATCCAGAAACCCTCACAGGTACTGCATTTAGCATAAAAAACATGCTTAAATCATAACATGGCAAACTGCAGCCCAACAGGCAACAACAGCTGTCAGTGTGTCAGTGTGCTGACTTGACTATGACTTGCCCCAAACTGCATGTGATTATCATAAAGTGGGCATGTCTGTAAAGGGGAGACTCGTGGGTACCCATAGAACCCATTTTCATTCACATATCTTGAGGTCAGAGGTCAAGGGACCCCTTTGAAAATGGCAATGACAGTTTTTTCCTCGCCAAAATTTTGCGCAAGTTTTCATATGTTGCTACAACCTAAAAAAGTTGTGTTAATGCGTTAAAGAAAATAATAGTGTTAAAACGAACTTGCAATAACACGTTATTATTGCATTAACTTATATGTATATATATATAAATTATATATCGCCTGATGCTTTGGACTCTGTTTTTGCAGGGCTACAGTTTAGATATCAGGCACATTAAAGGGAAAGACAATATCATCGCAGATGCTCTTTCTTGTGCCCCTGTGGGATAGAATGTTGCATTCTGGGAACACCTCGGCCCAGTGTTCCCAGCCTATAAAGCCTAGTCTTATGACTCATTCTCTCTCTCCCCGCAGACACCATCGTCGGGCATGTGGCGGCCTTAGGTTCTCCTTGGTTAATCTGTTGCTTGTTTTATACATTTTACAACATGCACTCACCATTTACACTCTCCATGCACACCTTACACTACTGATACTACTGATATTCACTTTCCATACCTTTTGATCCTTTTGTTCTGCATAATTTACTCTACTTTTGTTAAATAAATGAATTGATTTAATCGTTACCACGGTGTGTCTCCCTATTTGTCATGGCTTCGAGAGCCAGGTTGTGACAATACATATATATAATCATCTTACCTGTAAATCATGCCAGTGGAATAAGACATGCTGTCCCTGAGTGAAACATGGTTCATCCTAAGGAAATCCTCCAGATTTTTTAGTTGAGCAGCTGCGCGAACCTCTCTCAGGCGCTGAAACTCTGCTAACTGGCTACTGCGCTGCTGCTTTTCTTCCTGTTCCAGTGCTTGCTCTGACAAGAAACAGCTCAGGCCACTGTTCACACTCTCGCTCATGGATGACAGGGACAGTATCTTGCCTCCAGACCCGCCATTTCCACTGCTGATGCTGCCGCTTCGACATATCCCACTGCCGTCTCGACTCCCAGGTGGCGCCCCTCCACTGCCCCCGGGCTTGGGCAACTGGAAGTTGATGACGAAAACAAAATCTGGTGTCACAATCAAACAGGAGTGTGATAGAGTATTGACTATGAATACTACCCGTTCAACCCTTCCCACTGCCATGTCAAGGACTGTCCCATAATCACAGCTGTGTTTCATGGTCTCTGCTCTGTATCTGCAGGCTGCATTATTGAAGTGCAAACACTGAATCATTTATAGGTGAGTGAAGTATGTGAAGCTTTGCTGTTTTGTCTGTGTGGATGAAAAGATGAACATGCACACAATGGTGTTTGAAATAGTGCAACATCTATACTCACATACCGGTGCCTAGGTAGACATCTGTGGAATTGTGGCATGCATGGGGATAATTCACTTTGGGGAGACATAGCACTGTTGGTTGAAGGAAGAACTGAAAGACAATATGATATTTTAACAGTCTCACAACAAGTTACTTCTCTGAGAAAATTGTTATTGAGCATCAGACAAGAAGGCAAAAAATAGCAGAATGAGTATAGGCTTGGATAATTAACATAAGTAACATTGATGGTAAATTGGTAACATAATAGAAAAACTACGGTGGCTGAGAAAGGTTGAACCAATGCAAAAGCCACAACACGAATGGAAATCAGCGTTCAATTTTCAAGACTTTATCTTTATGCTTCATTCATTCACAATCCTCTCCATCTCACTTCTCCCGCTTCTTAATCATATTCTGTGAAAACAACACAAATTGTGTTAATGTTAGGGTCCGCAACAGACGGATGTTGTGCTAATTGTGTTTAGAGTTTTGAAAATGTGACTACATATTGGACAAAAGGACGCTAGCAATTGTAAAAAAAAAAACTGTAATAAATTCAAAACACATATTCAGCGGGATATTTGTGTGATTTAAACAGCTGTCCATGCAGATTATACTTCACTTAATGTGACAAAAATAGACTTGAAGAGAAGTGTGGATTGATACATTTCATAAAATGGAAGCGTATCTGTTCCACACTTCTATAAACACTTTCTACATGATTGGTCGGGATCCGCTGGCAATAATAGTCTGCCCATTTCATCGTCAACTTCCGTTGTTGCTCACTTGCGTTGCGTTGTGGCTTTAGCATTCCTTCGACCCTTCTCAGCCACTGTAGAAAACAGCTTTCACCCTCAACTGTCTCTAATGACCAGTAACTATTTAGAAATTGCTCCATAGGGGGGCGCCACCAGTTCCAAACATGTGAATCGGCCTGGCGCAAATTTGTCTATAAATCAATGAGAGTTTGTCAAAACATTACCAAACTTGCTGGATATTTTTAATTGAGTTGTTGAAACATCCCCAAAATGCCAAGAAATATGACTGGTGGAACTTTGAGTGTACAATTACCGAAAGGCTGACATTGTAATGATGGGTAAAGCATGACCAATAGCAACAGATCTAGCAACCAATCACAAGGGTTTTTTCTTTTTAAAAGTGGTGGATTCAATGCTGGAGCGAGGAAGGTTCTAGCTAAGTAGTTTCACTGCTATTCAGATGCTAATTAAAGTAATTCACACCTCCGTGGACGTAGAGTTCATAGGCTGTGAACGGACGTTAATTGCTGGGAATCAGTGAAGTTTGCGGCCGTTCAACGGGGCCGAAAATCAGATTTTTACATTCAGTGATCTGTGGTTGTGAAATAACTTTCTCCTGTGCATGTTTTATCATGCTAAATACATATGATATAAATCTGACGCCATAGCAGTCTCTGTTAACAGTGGCAAACAGAGTGACAGCTGTCTCATAAGAATGGGTCCAACGCTGGTTATATGCGCATTGTGTAAAACATTCTACAATTGGTCTAAAATGTTGTTAATAACTATTAGATATACATTTTCCTGGCCGTTCAAATGAATGCAAATATCATGAGTTGCACAGCGTTACGTCATTATATAGACTGACTTTCTCTTAGCACCCCCGACTCCGACTGACTTCCAGCATCCCTGTACGTCAGACTGTATGTCTGCTTTTATAAAGAATATTAAAAGCCTAAAAGATGTGGTATTTATTGCAAAGAAACAATGCAACAATTGCTGATAAGATCATAAACTCATAAGATCATAAACCCACACATTACAACAGTCTGTGCTTTCTCCATTTTCCCAACCTGCAAGTGCGCATATACCCCAACCAACTCAATAATTTAAGACCCTCTTTCCACATCTTGATGACGAAGATGGAACATATCATCTACAGTAGCTACTTTCCCTGAGACTGAACAGAAGAACGCTTAGGTCTCAAGAAAGAGAAGATAGAAAAACATAGTCGAGAACCAGATGTTGAACTGTCTTGGCACCCAGGATCTTCCCCTTTTCACATATTTTTCACAACTATAGTTCCATATAGTACTCCAGACATGGGCAGCATATCCATGCAACATCAAACATTTTATCCCATCATCAATCAATCCATTCTAAACGCTAGTAGCTACTCACCCGAGAGGTGGGCGTTCGGCCGATGTAGGGGTTCTGAACTACACTGCTCATGATAGAGCTTGATGATGGCCTGATAAAGCAGTATGTGGTTTACTAGCAGAGCAGCTTCTGGAATGCTTTCAAAGTAGTTGGTGGAGGAGTAAATATGGCTTTCCACTCCCTCCTACTTGGTCACACGGCACACAAAGAGCCCTATCAGCAAACCCCGTCTGCACTGCAGAGGCCAGAAAATAATCTCACAACTAAATTATTTATCTTGGCACTAAAACTAGCTTCTGCACTAAAAGCTTGTGATTGTCTGTGACACCGGAAAGCATGCTAAAAGCCAGTCATGTTGCTTGTTCCAGCAGTGATGTATCTCTTCTCAGACTTTTATGTGTAATTATTAAAAGGAGAACTACTACTACTACTACTACTACTAGTGAAGTAAAAGGTGCGATAGGTGTAGAGTTGGGTATGCACGGTAGTCAAGGTGTAGCTCAATTGTCCCTACCAATATTTCTAACAATCTCAAACAATATTGTCTTTTTAATAATTCCTCAGAGGATTAAATGTTAAGGTCTATGCAGAGTTTCCAGGTTTATGTGTTGTTGTTGTTTTTTGGAAAAAAGAGACTTTGGTGGAGAGTAAAAACAAGATATGAACTGATGTGATTATTTATCAGCCTTCAAATGAGATGTATAGAGTAAGGGCTAGGTGGGGGCAAACAGTTGTGGCGAGACTAGCATGGATAGCCACGAGTCTCAGAGCAATTTTGGTACAGAACGGTCATACAAGGTAGAGGACCTATCTCCACTAGGCATGCTGACTAAACTCAAACTTGTTCGCCATTAAGGTCACTGGTGACCATTAGCAATTGCTGGCTAAAGCCTATACATTGCAAGCAGGGCATTGCCAAAACTCAAAAATTGTAATTGGCCAGGTGAGTGCTGACCTAGTCATTGGAGTGTGTTTTGTTCTGTCTGTTCATGCATTGTACATTGTTGATTCTAATCACTTCACCTCATATTTCTGTCATGCTCATTATTATGCTTCATCTCTTAGCAGATTATGCCATCATCGTTCGATTATTCATGACCTGTTTCATTCCTGCTCGGTAAGTAACATTTCTTCATGGGAAATATTAGGCTGTATTTCTTTCCATTTTGGGGATTTATGTTGCTGTAACCTTGCATGGCAGCTGGATTCTCGCGATGTCACAAGATCACGCGAGAATCGCGGGATCAAATGTCACATGAAAATCAATCCTGTTAGGCTCCAAGTAATGCGTTTGTGTCCGGCTCGCCAGACAAAGGACCAATCAGTGAAACAAAATAGATGTATATATAAATATGATAAATATATATAAAAAAACACCATTGACCAACAATATAATAAGAATAAATTAATAAAATAAAACATCAAGATAAAAGTACACGGCTGTGTGTGTGTGTGTGTGTGTGTGTGTGTGTGTGTGTGTGTGTGTGTGTGTGTGTGTGTGTGAGGCTAAAAGAGGACACTGAGATGGACTTCTCTGTCTGTTGGATCTTGCCGCTGTATCTGTCAAACTGTCTTGCCATGAAAGTGCTGCTATCTTGACACGACCCAATCCTGTGTATCATGGTGCTTTCCCCTCATGCTTTCAACAAAAGCATATACTTCGAAACACAAATTTCAACTATTTCGACTTTCAGTGCAACTATCACACTTTTGGATGATTTGAAAACGTTAAAGTCACCAATTCACAACAGACAAGAGGTGGCGTCAAACCAAGTTGGCAAGCACATCCTCAACTGACAGGCTTGAACTGCAAATTGCTCTCGAAGGCTGTGCCATCGCTGTGCAAATGAGTATTTAGATTAGATCCTGATGGCTGATGGCCAGGTTGGCACCTTGTATGCCATATAAATGCAAGTCCATTTACCATTTACCAAGAGGGAAAACCTATCTGCGCAGCATTCTTCTGCTCCAGCATTGTGAATCGGACATCCACCACTAGAGTGCAGCACAGATTAAACAGTTTGTAGGGCTGCTTGGGGCTTTCCAGCTGACAGCACTATGCAAGAATAATAAGGTAGAGGTAATCACTCTGATTATACATCTGCAAGATTTTTGCATGTGCCATCTACCTAGGAAATGGAACACAGATATTTTCTGGGGTGCCGCCAAGATGTGGATGCAATTTCAGTACCAGCAGAGCGACACAAGTGTGAGTGAAGTCAATAACACTATTACTGTAAGCAACCAACTCTCCTCACCTCCCTCTAGTGGTAGTTGTTCAGTCAGATAGTTTTGGTTTTATTTGTCCAGGTTTTGAGATATCTGTCTCTGAGAGTTCTGCCTCCACCTGAAATATAATGGGAATGAATAGAAATCCACCTGTGGTGCCCACAACTCTAAAAGTTGTGTTTATCAATAACGTGTTCCTGTTACTCTGGATTATGCACAGAATAGTTTTCAGTGGAACTACATTGTACCGAAGAGAAGAAATAGTCAGTCCTCATTTCATGCCTCCAAATGTTGCCTGCACCTCTGCAATCCACATGAACAGCTGGGCGTTGACTGGATGAAGGAGAGGCAAAAATAGTATATTAACTAATCCACTGCATAAAGTACCTAGAAAAGATTGCACTATTGGTCTTGGGAAGTGCAGATTAGCTTTCGCTTTATCAGGAGTTAATAGTCAAAACACGGCCAAGATAAGAAATAGCGGATGAATGTATCGATTCCGTCTCTGAGATTTCTGCCTCCACCCTAATACGACGGAGGTGGTTAAAGCATTAGAAACTTACATTAAAAAAGTAAACAGCAATGTGTGTTTCCAGAATCAGCGTTCCTGTATAATTCACAAATATATAACGCAGTCATCAGTCTCAAATAGAACTACATATTATTCAAAGCAGCAAAAATAAGCTCTCACACACTGTCGACACTATGCACTTTTTTTTGCATAGCTTCAATAAACTTAAAAAACAACACCTTGTGGAAAGGCCCAGTCAGGTGAATTCCTCATTACATACCTAACACATCTTATAAGATAATCTGTGGGAAATGTCAACAAACCCCGAGCAAAAATTCAGAAGTACGAACAACAACCCCTACAATAAAAATCCCAAAACAAGAGGTGTTTCATACTAGTACAAGGGGTTAATTCTCATTATTATTCTGCCTCTTAACTGCTCACAAACCATCATTATTATCGTATCAGCCCGTTCTCATTTACAGGGCGTCAAATACCAACGCTTTGTCACGGCCATCGGCGTTCGCTACTGACGCTAAAGGGTGCCTTGTGCACTGGTGTTTGAATTTACTGGTGATATACCCGTGCATTAGACAGATGTGTTGTAGGAGTGGGCTTTCAGGACCCCTTGTCGACTTACCAGGAAATAAACATTATGACCGCTTCGCCCGCTCCTCCTCTCTGGCACATTGTTTTGTCTGTTTCATTTGAAACATTATGATCGGAACAGTTTGCTGGAAAATTCATTACGTGGACATGAGGCTGTGGTTGCGACGCCGATCTCATGGCAAGGACAAGAGAACGGCAAAGTAGGTGACTTTGTCGATGCCTGTTCAAAACACTCAGGCAGCACAATCAGTACAGTGATGATTCTTTATGAATCCCCAGTATCTAACTGTTGCTGTGCTGATTTATTTCTTATTCCTGCAGACTTATGTTTGTCCAAATGATCATTTCACGGTCATCTATGGCCTGTGTGAGAGGCCGGGCATAGAGAGAAGCCTGTGCTCCCCCGTCCATCCACAGACCATTGGCCTTGTGGAGAAATTGAACGGGACAATACAGATGTATATTTTTGTATACTTAAATTAATTCAAGCTCTTCATAGAATAACCACATTTCCTGTTCCTATATGAACAGGTAATCAGTAATAACACTTCCTGAGAATAGGTTGCTTTTATCATACATGAGAACCCAAAATATGTCTGTCTCCTCATGCCTGTACCTGAACTCTGCATTCTGAGGTCCCTGAACAAACTTGTGGCTGATCATCCCAAACGGTGGCACCGTTTCCTTCAGTCCACCATGTCTGGCCTTCGGAATAAAAGACAGCTCACAACAAGATACAGCCCTTATTATTTGATGTTTGGGAGGGAGGCGATGTATCCTTCTGAGGTGCCAAAGGAGTACCAAGTAAGATTTTCTAATGCTCTCATCATTTTTTTTTAAAGTTGTAATTTGGATCATCTATGTCCTCTATATTCTAAATGTGATTTGTGGCAGGTACTGGAAGACAAAGTGGTGAGAGAGGAGATCTGTGAGGGACCTAAGTATCAGGAAGGTGTCTTTTGAAAACACATTTTTATAGGATAGCATTCCTATAAGTAGAAGGGTATAAATACATGTATGTACACATCCGTTTCTGGACGCATGTGTACACTTATACACATTTATGTATATATATACTGTATATTTGTTTTATGAACTTGTCCTACCATTTTACCACTTCTATTATTATTGATATGTTCTGTGATGTTCTGTTTTAGCAGTTACCATATTTGTTTTACTCTATCTGCTTTTATTGTCTGATGTTCTGTTTTA
>CAKAKR010059465.1:9854-25603 GCA_916700685.1 Adelosebastes latens | reverse complement strand
GACCGGATATGACACCGAGCAAGGAGAGCCTTCTGAGCTGCCATATAGGCTGCCTAAATGATGGATTTTAAAACTTATTCTGCATTTTAGTGTCAGTTTAGACTAAGCCATCAAAAGCTAAAAAAAAAAAAAAGGCAATAACTTTGAGCAAATGTGATAAAAAAAACAACTAAGAGGTTATTTTTATAAAACATTCACTATATCCTGACAGTCGTGCATGAGACAGATAATCTGAACAAAATCAGGTTCCTCCGGTGTCCTCGTTTTAGTGCTCCTAATGGCATTTGCAAAATTTCACAGAGCTGAAGGAAAACAACCAATTAGAGCCGAGGAATCTCAGAAGCATGTTATAGTGTACTGATTAGCTGTAAAATGAGAAAGTTTGCTCCTGCCGGTGGGCGGTGCTTGGTTTTTGGCTCCACTGTTTTCAACAAAATTCAGGAGTGCATTCAGTGTCATTCCACTAGAGATGCACTACAGAGTGCCACAGGAAGTCATTCCTGCCTGTGGCCATCAAACTTTACAACTCCTCCCTCTGAGTATCGGACACTCTGAGTCAATAGACTGGCCTTATTTCACCCATCAGCAGCTACTACCCCATAATCATGTGCAATACTGACTTAACTCAACTCTACAATAAATTGTGCAATAATTCAACTGTGCAATAGCCTGGCATTTAGTTCAGTTCAGTTCAGTTCAGTTCAGACAACTTTATTTGTCCCCAAGGGGGCAATTCATTTGTAGCATTCCCAGTCCATACATCCATACATACAACAGACTAACAATAATTAGTTAAGTCGAAGCAACTCTAATGTCCCACTTTCCCCTTGGGGATCAATAAAGTATTTCTGATTCTGAACATGGCTGCCGGGTAACAAACTTTCCCATTTTACAGCTGAACAGTACACTAAAATATGTTTCTGAAAACATTTGAGGAGAGATATAGGCATTACAGTAACAGAATGTTGATTCATATTTGATCAGCGCTGCCTAGTTTGACCGTTTGATCGGAGTTTGCGAGTGATTGACAGCTGCTCAGAGACGGCAAGGCTCCAGCTCGGCTCTGATTGGAAACTTGTAAATGCCATCAGGAGCAGGAAGTCACAGTGGAACCTAAAATTTTCACAGATTATCTGTCTCATGCACTACTGTCGGAGTATAGTGACAGTTTTATAAAAATAACTTTAATCATATTTGCTCAAGGTTAGCGACTGCAGCTTTAATGTCTTTTTGTTCACATGCTGAGGATCCTGTAGCTACTTGTATTGTTGGATTTGTGTCCTGTAAAGCAGTTGGCATGAATGGAAGATAAAAATGTAGGGAGATTTGGCTGATGTGCCTGAACATTTATTAAGAAAAGAAGAAGGGGCTTTACATACAGCAGGGACAACGTTTGTAAGAAGCTTTTTGTACAGTTTGGGAGTTTCAAAGCTACTGAGCAGTGTGGGCTGTGACCTTGTGGGGTTAACCACCAAAAGGCAAATCTGTCTGGCATCTGGCTGTGTGTGGGCAGGAATCCTGAACCCTGGTTAGTAGGTTTTTAATGTTTGTGCGTGTCTGTCTGCATCAGCTACCAGACAGAGATTCTGACGGTGAACAAGCAGTACCCCAGTGAGCCTTTCAAATTCCTGGAGCCCACTCTGAGGCTGGAGTACACCGAGGGTTTAGCCATGCTGCGCGAGGCTGGCGTGGAGATGGGCGACGAGGACGACCTCAGGTCAGAATACATCACACAACATGCCCTGTGTCCCACATCACACTCATCTCGTCAGATGATTTAATTTGATGAAAGCAGAAATACATTCAGACTCGAGTTTAAGTGGAAAAGTGGAAGTGAAACGTCGGAACAATAACTCAGCAGTATTTTGATATTCAAGTAATTCTTGTGATCTGTGTTGTTTTATTTAACTATTTACAGCACAGTTGAGAAATGCATAGAAATATTTCTTTGTCATGCTGTTGGTGTAAAACTGCTTTAAGATTATAGTCTAATATTCACTTTCAGGTAAACAATGTGACACAATATGGTAAAGTTTTAAAGTTCATGTCTTTTTGGTTGTTCTGTAGTACGCCAAATGAAAAGCTGCTCGGACGTCTTGTCAAGGAAAAGGTATGTTCAAATGTGTCATTCATTTCATGTATCATTTAGTGTAAAAAGAGATATGAGTATTGGTGGTTGGACACTGTAGCGTCCAAAACTTGTAGCAGAGTGTAAACCATAAGGTGACATGTGTTTCTGGTCCTATGCACACAGCTCACACTGACACCGCTTGAAAGC
Source organism: Adelosebastes latens (assembly GCA_916700685.1). NCBI lineage: Eukaryota > Metazoa > Chordata > Actinopteri > Perciformes > Sebastidae > Adelosebastes > Adelosebastes latens. The sequence continues at coordinate 23,325 of CAKAKR010059465.1, read as the reverse complement.
GAAAGCAAAAAGGGGTTTTATTGATCCACTTTCCTTCGTACAAGTTGGTGAAAACAAAAAAAATGACTTCCCAAGAATGCAGCTGTTTACTCTAACAGTCCACAGGTTGATCCACAACTTGTACCACAACATGTACCACAACGTAATCCACACAACTGTGCGGCTCCACTCTGCCCAGCCGCTACTAACTGCCACCAACTAAGTGCCGCAAAGTGTCGGCAGTCTGTCCTAAAGCCACTTGTGTGTATTTCTTGCAGTAACATAAATGCAGTATTCAAAGTAGAAACACATGAGTAAATATCAACATGTAAATAATAAATTATGTTTAACTACAAATTGACTTTGGCTCTTACAGACACTGACTGCAGAAAATTGTGTCAGCAGGTTAGAAAAAACTGTGATTTGGATCTTGTGTAGGTGGATTTAAAGTATTAAAAAGCCGTCATGTGGTGGGTTGCAGCATTAAAATCAGCACATGTCAGCTGCCTTCTTCAGAGTGCTCCAAAAAAAAAACCAAGGTGATCGAACTATCAAGTCATAACACAGTGAGCATTTCAGGAATTTTCCACTTGGAATTTTTCTCGGTGGAGTTAAAGAATAACATAGAAGATCGCTTACAACTTCACATAGTCTTCAATATCACTGCACTTGGCAAAAAGGACATGTATTTGCCTGTAGTGTGGACAAAGACGTAGTTATAGTGCAGAACATAGTAGCAACCACTATATACAGGAAGGTTTATTTCAAGTAGCTCATGATGCAATGTTTCATCATATAAAGAAAAGGGGAGATATCGTTGTCTTGATTCATCCACAGGTATCTGTTGTATCCAGAAAGTGTCTTTTAAAACAGCTATTAACTGTCTGCGTTTTCTTCCCCCCTCAGTATGATACTGACTTCTATGTGCTGGATAAGTACCCGCTGGCTGTTAGACCCTTCTACACCATGCCTGATCCCAACAACCCTGTAAGTCTCTCACTTACTCTCTCACACACACACACACACACTCATACACACACACACAGTCATTGGCTACATGTGCTGTGACAAATGTTATGTAAATCTTTGCAAATGAGTTTTGTGGTTGACCTGTGGTTAAACTTGCGTTGCAGCCAGAGAGCAGCTTTAGACGACTGTAGCCAAAGACTCTTCAGCCGTCTGTCCTCCTTTGCTGGTTGAACCGGCTGATAAACACCACAGTGGATTTTGTTGCACAAGTAAAGATCCCTGCAGTGTGGTCATGAAGAATTTAACCTAAGGGCTAATAGAATTTGCAGCAATAGCATCATCATCATCATAGAAACCTGCTAGCAGCCACTGCACTGCAAATTTGTTCTTGTCTTTGTGGAACCTGTATGTGGAAAAAACTCCACATTTGTCTTCTAGTGCCAGTTTGTCCACCAGTTAAGGTGGACGGAATCAACTGTTTAACATATTTTCTACTGTTTCTGGAGTTTTGTACCACTGTAGTCCTGTGTAGATCCAGACACCGTCAACTTGCAGTCCTTCTTTTAACTTTCCAAGTATTTACGTTTTTGTCTGTCTGGGTCTTTAGACTGGACCTGGATTTATTTCACCCGTCAGCAGCTACTATCTCATAATCTCTTATTATTCTTATGTGTAATTTACAGACTTAACTGTACAATTATTTGTGCAATACTCTGGCATTTATACGACATTTATTCAGTACGTTTCATAAAATGTTCTTATTTAATTCATATTTATACTATTCTTGCCCTCATATTTAACACACTTAGTAGAGCCCACTTCTCAGCATTTGTTTTTATTATTTACTTATTTACACTGTGGTTATATATTGTATGTGTTTGATGAACATATTTGTACATATTTCTTATATTTCAGGTCGATGCTATCTATCTATCTATCTATCTATCTATCTAAATTCTTATTTATATCATTTATTTATATTAATCTACATAAATTATGTTATATATTGTAGAATTATGTACATGATTTACATTTTACAAACTCCTTTATTTCTATTTTTCTTCGAATTCTTTATACTTTTATATATAAGAGCAACTGTAGCATCCCAATATCCCCCTGGGGATCAATAAAGTATTTCTTATTCTGATTTTCCCTCCTTTATTTTAACAGATTGTTGACCTCCTATGTGATGTTTTCTTTTTGTTTTTGTCCAGAAATACTCCAACTCGTATGACATGTTCATGAGGGGAGAGGAGATCCTGTCTGGAGCTCAGAGAGTCCACGACGCTCAGATGCTGACTGACCGGGCCATCCATCACCAGATTGGTATGAGTAGAGAGTGTAGAGATGGCTCTGATAAAGAGGCATTTACATATCATTTCTGTCTCCCTCTATTGGTGACAGGTTTGAATTACAACACCAGGAAATGTGTTGGATCGATGCTTTATAACAAAGTTCATTACAAGGTTTTTTAGCAACCTCTTTCTTTTGATGATGCTACAGATCTGGAGAAGATCAAGGCGTACATCGACTCCTTCCGATATGGAGCTCCCCCACATGGTGGTGGAGGCATTGGTAAGGAATATCTGTTTTTTTCTGTTTCACTGAACACAGATGACCTGCATTATCAGAATATGTGAATATGGCAGAAATAAAGATGTGTTGAGTGACTGAACTGTCGTCCCTCCCAGGCCTGGAGAGAGTCTGTATGCTGTACCTGGGTCTCCACAACATACGTCAGACCTCCATGTTCCCACGTGACCCCAAGCGCCTGACGCCTTGAACCTTCAACCACGAAGCAGATGCTGGTGATGGGAAACAATACTAATCCACAATCCAGAAAATGGAGAGAGTATAGGAGCTAGTGCCACCCTATGACTCTAATGTGCCACTATGATTAACCATTAAGATGAGAGGATGAATCATTTGCAACAGTAGGGTGTACTTTATTGATTGGTGTACGGAGTTGTCTAGCAGCAACAACAACAAATAACATACATAACGGAGAAAAGGGAGTTGGCTATTTGGTGATTTAAGGTAGGTCCTGCAAAGCTGTACAAACTTAATCCATCTTTTAATCAAGTCAGTGTTTGTCTTTTCTATGGAGATGTTGAAAAAACGACCGTAATACAGATCTGAGTCCCTCCTACTACCAGCACACAATAAGGACTAATGATTTTTGTCTGCAGCAGTATCTACCTGTAACTACAGGTGTTTTGTATGTCGTTAAAGGACTAATCACAAATGATAATAAAAACTTCCAAAACCATCAATTACTTGGTTCACATTTTTTGAATGTTTTGTATGTGTACTGCTTCTGAATCTGAACGCTTGATACAAGTAATAGTTAACAGACTAATGAATTGTTTAAACATGCACATTTTATGTCCCTTTTGATAAAGAGTGCTGCAAGAATGAGTCCTAAAACCCAGAAAGGAGTTAGCATTTTAGCACTTCCGGTTCCCTCGTCTGGAAGTTAATGGATTTTTAGTTAGATGTCTGAAATAAGGTCTGTGGTTAACATAAGCTTAAGAGATTTTAATGTTTTGTTCTGCAACATAAAATACGTCAGTAAATATCCCACTTGTGATTTTTTTAGCTTTAATGTGTCTTAAAAAAGGCGGTTGCTAACAAGTGGCTAAATGAGACTACTAAACGCCATCGCGCCAAACACTACTCCGCCTTTAGCTTAGTGGTGGTGACGAGAAGTCATGCGACCGTGGCGTAGTTCATTTTTAGCCTAACGTTAGCTTTTTTACTTCTGCCGATTGCATTTACGCTTCAAAAATCATAAAAGTGGTGTTCATTTGTGAAGATTATCTCGCTGAACAAAATGTGTAAGTATCATAAATGTTTGTTTGCCACAGAGCAATAATCCAAAACCCAATAGAAAAATCCCTTTGGCTTTTTGTCGAGGGAAGCAATGCGGTGCTTCCTGGTTGGCCGACAAAAATATGTCATTGCCATTCTGTTGCTAGGGCAACAGCTTTGGTCCAAGTTTACTTCCTGTCAACTACCAAGGAAGGTGAAAAGAGGACATCTCACGCGTCATCAACACGTCATATCTTTGGGGTACAACATATGCGCATAAAGTCTGGTCTTCAATCGCTGAAATTGAGCCAATCGCAACTCAGGATCGCTGCTCCAATTACACTGTGCATGTGTTATACCCCAAGACCCCTTGTCAGCTACTGCATTAACAAACATTGCAACAGGAAATACAAAGGGGCCCATTTAGAGTGTTTATGTTGTCAAGTTTGAAAAGGTCCATCGGCTCCATACATAGAGACTGTTTTATATCTATGATCGGATCAATTTAATCTCTCATGGCTACATGACACATACAAGACAAAATGTTAAATAACAACCATACATGTGCTTCAGTCGCTCTCCTCATTCACAGACGTAACTCACTGTCCTGCTTCAAACAGTGCAAGAATCAATCAAAGTGCTCAAGTGTTAAAGAAAATAAGCTTATATATGGTTAAATTAGTAGTTTTGAGCTTCAATGTTGATAGCTGGTAATGAAACATCCTATCTGACACACTTTTGTACATTTAGCATGATGTTTATCCTGTAAATCCAGACTTGTAGACAACAAGATGTGCTCTAACCGTGGGATTATTCAGTAGCAGCTCCACCGACTTGAAGGATGAAGAGGAAGATGTGAACAATGTCGATGTAGAGCGAGAGAGCTCCGTAGATGTACTCCTCTGGGCCGATGGCCAACTCCCGATTTCCAATAAGTAGCTGGGTGTTGTATACTAAAAACTACCACAGAGAAAGAGAAGATGGGACGAAGTTGAGTAAAAAAAAAAAAAAGAAGGAATATGTGTTTGTTGAGTGCAGGATGGAGAAACCAAGACAAGATATCTCTCTCTGGCTAGATTGTCCTAACATTTGACGATGATTGTCTTGATTCCTTATCTGAATGAATCCTAATGTTTTTGTGGCCCTTCAGTACTACTATCAGGTAACTAACATGCTGATGTTTACTGTGTTCACATCTAAGCGTGTTGGCATACTAATATTTGCTAGTATACGAAGTACACCTGAGGCTGATGGGTATGCCATTATTTCTTAAAGGTATTGGGTCATAAAACATAGAAAGAATAGAGAAAAAGTCAGAGGTACACCAAAGTTATTAAAATCATCCTGGAGGTAACATGGATGTCATGGCAACACATCCAATACTTGTTGAGACATTTCACTCAAAACCATCACTAATGTCAACCCCTTGGTGGGGCTAAAAAACAAGTCAATGGTCTCAACCTGGGGGTCCAGACCCCCACTAGGGGTCGCTAAATCTTCACAGGGGGTCATGAGGCCCTCTTGATTTTAAGGAGTGTTTTTTTTTTTTAAATATACAGTTGGCCTATATCTCAGCATTTTATTGATTTCTGTGAAGAAAACTAAATGAAATTGTTTTATTTTTAAAGTTTGGATTATTATTTAAGAAATAAACTTCCAAGCATCAGGGAGAAGAAAACACTGAATTTGTCAAAAAAAAAGAAGCCTATTAAGTTTGAATAATTGTTATACAATACATAATACAGACAGAGAATTGTATAAAAAGTTCCTAAAAATGCATATTCACAGGAAATAATCTGCTCATAATTCATCCAAATCGTTCGTTTTACACAAACTTCCTGCAGTTATTGCGTTCACTATTTAGGTTAATTGTGCAGTTTATCTGTTGTTCTGTACTGTTATTGTTATGCACTGAATAAAATAATAAATGTCCATAAAATATGTCACTTATTCAGGAGTCGTCAGTTTACTCAATGACAGAAAAGTGGTCCCTTAAGGAAAAAGGTTGGGAACCACTGATTTAGATACATCCTCTGGGAACTTTGAATGTCTTTTTTTGCCAACCCAAAACGTTGACACTGGTGGTGCTAGAGGAAAAGTCAGGGGATAACCAGGGTCATTTAGGATACACTGCTCGGGAATCATGGATGTCTGTACAAAATTTGACAGTAATCCGTCCAATAGTTGTTGAGATATTCCATTGTGGACCAAACAGAGCGACTGACAGACCGACAATGCCACCCCTATATGCCTCAAACACGGCTCAAAATGTCAAAATCTAGTGGGAAAATTGCCATGAAATTTAGTCATCATGTTCAATATCCCCAGAGAATGAAACCTTTCCATTTTCAGACCAAAACATCAATTTACCACAGATGATATTGCATAAATGTATGTAGGCAGCGAAATTTCCTGAGCACCTTCATGGTCTTATGGTGATAAACCATTTAGATATTCCTGCTGGCCTTTCCTCTTCTTAGGTCTAGGGAACATTTATGTATTTGGGGGGGTGTAAGGACCATTAAGCCTCTTGTTATTCAACAATAACCTTGTAATAAATATCAGGGTCAAATGCTCTCCTTTAAATTCATGTGAGTGTAGACTCACCAGAGTGTAAACGATGGCTCCAAGAGCGCCGTACAGCATATGCAGCCAGGGGACCTGTTGAGTGACACAAGAAAGGCCTCTGAATGTGGAATCGGTCACGGAGATACACCCTACTGAGCTGCTACTCCTCGCACTGAGAAACACGAGTAGAGGGAATATATTAAAGAATTTGACCAAAGCGTCCTCACATAGTGGAAGGAGAGGACGATGGTCGTGACGATCCCAATGATCATGAGCACGACGGACGCGATGCAGAGGAATCCCCCGCAGGAGGTGAAGTCCACCTGTGATGAGAAACAAGTCATTAACGGGATGAAAGTGAAGTTAATGCGCTTCAAGCTGCGTGAAAGAGCAGTCGAGATCATTTGAAAGAGGTTCAGAATGAGGTAAAAATTAACGTTGGGTGGATGTGTCATGTACCAGCCAAAAAACGTGTTCATCTCGAGTTGCATCAGACAGAGAAGTTGGATTCACATCTTATCCCGAAATGTTAATAAATATTTAAAGGAACCCAGTGCCCCATTGTAATGCGAGACAAAGGCGTTCTTTTACAGTGACAACAAAGACGTCCTCTGACAGGCCAAATGCTACCGAGCCACAGAGAGACACAGTTTACATCTCCATCTACCTTGGTCTGGAAGCAGAAGACTGTGACAGCTATGCAAACTAATGCTGTTATTCCCATGGCGAGAAGCACTGCCTTTGTTTCATAATAGCTGTAAAAGATACATATTGTGATTAAAACAAAAACTTAGGGTGTAATACAACGTCATCTAAATGTGCTGTATTTGTGGTGTATTGCCTGAGTTGGAGCCAAAAACGAACCTCGAAATCGTTCCCGACATGTAAGACAAGGCGAGTGTCTGCAAGATAAAACATGAGGTCAATGAATGGGTTTAAACCTTTTTAGATAGATAGATAGATAGATAGATAGACAGATATATAGATAGATAGATAGATGGATGGATAGATAGTTATCTATAGTATACATAATATAAAGAGTATATAGCAGACTATTACAACTAACTTAGATACTATAAAATATAAACATATAATAACAATAACAAACTATATTCATTAGCAAAGTGTGCAAAGTTACAATTTTTGCTTTAAAATAAAAATTAAATGAGGCAGTAAACCGATGTGCTAATTCAACATGTGCAAGATTATTGCAGAGTCTTTGTTTTGTTTAGCTTTATTCTTCCAGTCAATCCTCACAATATGCTCTTAGTTTGGCCATATGGACGGTGGATCAAACCCAATATTGACTTCTGACTCTAACCTCTAACAAACAATACTTACAAATACTCCCAGCAGCACCAGATTCCATGGGAAACGCCTCCTGAACACAAGATGTGATGAATATTTTTAAATGTATCATTACTGGTTATGAATATTTAAACAAGACATAACATTATTAGTTTTACAACTAATAATGTTATGTCTCCATTTTATTCAGAAAGGCCAGAGCCGTGCTTACCTCGGCTCTTTGCAGCAGACGAGAACGCAGTAAACCACAATATAAACCACACTATGGAGAGATAAAACACTTTGATTGTCACTGTGCACAACAACATGTCATGAGAATAATATACAATGAGAATATTGTTGATCTAGTGAGCTGCTCTGTCTAGGTTTTTTTTTTTTATCTAATTGTATTGAAAGTATGTTTAACTCACAAAGATGCCCAGTAGATGCCGGGGTATTTGATGACAAACTCCCTCACTGGCTCACTATATATGAAAGCACAGACATAAGGGATCACTGGGAGCAAACCCTCCATCATATACATTAAGCTCTGGAATATTAAACTGGGATGAACAGGGACACTTACACAAATGTAAAGACAGCAACAACTGAAAAGGTGACGGCAAGCTGTGCTGTTAAAATCAAATAAACCTGTCCATAAAACAAAGCAGTTCTGTTGTGAGCACACAAGGAAACATTTCAGTACAGGATTTTCACTCTGAACAGAAAGAAACACAATAAAAGTCTGTGACCAATGATGAAAATCTTTACCTTTCTAATGAAGGCGTGCCGAATAGATGTGCTTTCCCACTGGGTGCTCATAAAATCCTCCATGTCTCCTGCAGAATTGGGAATAGCGGTACTTATTACACTTGGAAGCTACTTTAACATAATGCATTAACTGAAGTCCTGTATCATTTCCTCAGAACCTTGGTTGGGCGCTGACACTCCAGCAGACAGAGTCGGTATTGTGGTGGGCATCTGAGATGGAGAGAAGCCAGGGGCGGCCCACATCCCAGCTTGCGGGTAGACGCCGTCCTGGCCCCAGTAGCCAGGCGGGCCGGGGCCCATGCCCGGACTGGGACTGTAAGATGGAGGTGGTGGAAGAGGAGAGCCAGGCTGTGGCTGGTGTGGGTAGTTTCCATACTTAGGTTGGTGCAGTGCATCCTCGTAGGGTGGAGGATTATCAGTTTTAGATGTCATGATCTGACCTTGAAGAAGAGGGTAAGTGAGCTGGCGGGATATTGACACAAAGACATGATGCACATACAACCTTTAACATCCCATAACCCAAAACATCCAACTCATTAGGGCTTTGTATTGGGAAGAATCTGGCGATACCATACGTATCATGATACAGGTTATATGGCGATATATTGCGATACTGTAAGAAAGGAAATATATTGCAATTTTTTAAATCTAATCATAGGAAAACTGTCATAGTATAAAGAATACACCACCATATGCTTAAAATCTGACTTTAAAAAGTTAAATTTTTTATGCAGTTAGAACAGTGTTAGAGTCCCTGTAACATCCAACATTATAGGACTATACTTTGACAGGGCACATATCTTTGCAAATGACATAAAGTATTGACTATTATAATATTAATCTTTGCAAGTAAGCTATTAATTAAAAATTGATACAGTATCACAAAACACAATATTGCGATATTCACTATTTTCGATATTTTCTTACACCCCTACAACTCACTACTGGTCAGCATGTTATACACAGTTATCCCATCAATTATACTTAAACTTTTCATTGTCACATTACTAAATTAAATCTGGTTATTATATGATTAAAACCACCTTGTAACAAAGGTAACAACCAAATGTCTGTATTAGTCATCTGCTGGAAAAAGCTTTGTCCATGCACAAATACAAAACACCTTATAAAATAACCTAGTCATACTAGAAAATTCTAGGAGAACAAATGAGAACATAAACCAAAAAAAGGAAAATAAAGACACTGTAGTCCAACTCACCCGGTGGCTTTAGCTCTGAGATGGGAGCACTGTTCCCTTCTGTCCTTTCTCTCCTTGGAGGTTTGCAGACTTACACCACAGGAGGATGTCATCATTGTAATAGGATATGTTCACTGAAACTTACACTGGTACTGATGTGTCTGAGAGAGCAGGGTGACTCCGGTTGCTCAGGCTCCTAAACAAAATAATAAAGAATACAATTGAAAAAACAAACCCCATAGACTATTTTTGTCTGTGTGTGTTAATACTACACTACTCCTAACGTTGATTTCAGTAGAATATTAATATATAAGAATATTTTTTTCTAAAGGCCTAGGCTATATTTCCCCTATAAGTTGACCCAAAATGTTATATTGTGGCATATACAGCCTACTCTAGACTACTGTATTGTCAAATTAAAATACAAAGTAGCCTTGATAAATTATTGAGAAGTGGACCGACACTTGGCTCGATTCCATATTGACGCCATATACAATTGATTAATTAATTAATTAATTAAGAAAAACTAAAGAGTTTTAGTGTTTTCATCACTTCATGTGTACTTTATATTTTTGTAGATAAATGTTACTGTGTGTGTGTGTATAGTGTGTGTGTATATATATATACACACTATTTATTTACTGTAATTACTTTGATATTTATATTCTACCTTAATTAATTAATTAATTAATTAATTAATTAAGGTAGAATTAAATCGTACATGTAACATAGATAGGGTAGTAGGCTACATGCTGGAATATAGCCTTAAAATTATAATTTGAGAGTATGAATGTGTTTTGCTGCCATTTAATTAACTTGGGAATAATTTAAGCTTAAAATAATGTCTAAACCTAAAATGAAGTTACAATTCAAGCCATTGAAAAGCAATTTTATTGAAACGTTACAAAATTGACGTTAAGATTACGTTTCTGGGGGAAAAAAAACAATAAAGTTTCTGGTAATGAGAAAAGAATATTTTAAATTATTTACAATTAACGCTATTACATGTTATATAAAGGTGTACTAAATTACTTAAATTTCATTATTGTTGACTTTTTGTACGAAAGTCTTATGTTCAACATTTTATTTTGGCCTATGTTTTTATGTTTTTATTCTGTATTGTTTTATCTTGATGTTTGCAGTATTTTAACTTATGTAAAGCACTTTGTAACTATGTTTGGAAAGGTGCTATACAAATTAAGTGTATTATTATTATTACTACCATTTTATTATTATTATTATTATTATTTTTCTTATTATTATTTTACTATTATTTACCTTTTAGACACCACTATTTTCTTAATCTCCTCGCTTCCGGGGGTTTTGCGTCTCTGCCTGACGTCATGACGTACCGCTAAGAGGCTATGGCGCTTCCTGACTGGATGGTAACGTTGGTCTTCGCCGCATCCTTCTTCTGTTTCTTATGTTTATGTGTCCGCTACAGACGCAAAGTACAAGCTCTCTGGAGGAAACTGTTCAGCAACATCATGGCCCGCTCGGAGAAGCCGTTGTTCCGAATTGCGTGAGTATAATATAACCCTCTCCTTCAATAAAACAAGCTGTTTGTTATCATCGCGATGATTGTCGTTAGCGTAGCAGTGCGACGTCTCCAGCCAGAGAGAGGCCGGCCCACCAAACTCCATTCACATAATGTTTGATTTTTAAATTGCTCAGCCAGTCGACCACTGACATTTACATTCAAATAATTTCCTAAAACTATAATAGCCACTCTTTAATTCGGCACACTTACTTATATTATAAAGACGTTTATTTTAGGAGATTTTTATAATAACATGATGCCAGCCAGCTAGATAATTGTAAGCTACTAACGATAGCTTATGTTTAAATTACCTCTGCTGCTGGGTGGAACACGCTATAGTTGCACTTGAGTAGGCGTGACTCTCTTATCTTTTGAAAGATGGTGACATGGAAGGGTTTTTTGTTTTTTTTGTTTTTTTCTATTATTTCAAAATGACAGTATACATATTAACAGCAGAGAACATTAAAAACATTTACATACAAAAGAAGCATAAAACATAAAGAGCTGTGACAAACATAAAAGGACAACAGAAATGAAACAAAACCAACATAAAATAAATTTTAAAAAAAACACAATAAAAATAAATAAATAAGTAGATAATAATAAAAAAAGACCACGCGAGAGTATGACAATAATTTCACTTAAAAACATTAAAGATATTGCATACATTCATTGTTTTCATTGCTTTTTTGTTTTGTGAGGAAGAAATTGTTGCCAGATATAGATCCATTTCTTTCATAAATACAAAGAAATTAGGCTTTCTTTTGGTAAATTTACACTTGTGAATGTGGGACTTTGCGAGAATTAAAATTAAATGAATAAGAAAAACATGCATTACTGTCTTTGTCACTGTAATCATAGCAACCAAATATAATATTTCTATAGTACAGTGCAAAATCTGAGAAAATGTTAACAAGTATAAAATTATTGACATCTCTCCACAATTCACATGTAAATTTACAAGATCAGAATAAATGAGCACATATGAAGAAATTAGGAAAAAAATCTTTACAAAATTTATATGTTTTTGTTTTTATTTTGTTCTTTTTTTTTAATTTTATTTATTATTGAATTGACGCTTTGGCAATATTGTTCACCTGACAGTCATGCCAATAAAGCTAATTGAATTGGAAGGGTTGGCATTTTTTAGCCCCTGCTACCACACACACAATGTTTCCTAAAGCCTGTTTTACTTGTTTCCCCAGGTACACACTCTACACTAGGACCAGACTGGGCTACATGTACTACAAGAGACAGATGAGGAAAGCCCGAGAACATTACCCTGCTGGACACTCTACAGCTCAGCCCGTGGAGTTCAATGGTATGCATGCAGCAGTCTGGGTTTTTACAGGTTACCATGTTCATACATGCTTGGTTATTTGTGGGGAGATGCTGAGTGCCATCCACAACAATGAGAGGTACAGAGATATGTTGTACAGGATATACAAGCACATTTGTATTACCATCAGTAGAAAAGGTGCTATCATTTCAAGACATGAGCATTATCAATCAATCAACTTTTATTTATATAGCACAGTTCATATGGCGGGCGTAGATGACTGAGAGCAGACTCAGAGATACAAATAAAAAACAGGATAAGAACATATAAGATAAGAAGGTATATCATATATAAAAACTAGGGCTGTCAAAGTTAACGTAATAATAATGTGTTAATGCAGATTTGTTTTAGTCAAGTCAGCACACTGACAGCTGTTGTTGGGCTTGAGTTCGCCATGTTATGATTTGAGCATATTTTTGTGCTAAATGCAGTACCTTTGAGGGTTTCTGGACAATATTTGTCATTGTTTTGATTTCAAATAATAAATATATACATACATTTGCATAAGGCAAGCATATTTGCCCACTCCCATGTTGATAAGAGTATTAAATGCTTGACAAAATGTGTGATTAATTTGCGATTAATTGCGATTAAATATTGACTGACAGCCCTAATAAAAACATATAAGTTAAGAAGGTATTATTATTATTATTATTGTTATTATTATAAAGGTAATAATAATAATACTGATTCTAAAATACCACACACTAAACACAACTAAAAGCTGGCATTTTTTGTTTGCTTTTAAAAGAAGTCACTGTTGTAGCAGACCGTAGTTCAAGTGGCAGAGAACCATAAACTCATTTAGAATTTATTCGTGGTATAGTGAGGAGACCTTTACTACTACATGTATACCTTTAATACTACATGTCTACTTCTATCATTCTAACTGAAAAAGTTTAATATTGTCCTGAATACTTAATTTATAATTCTCTGTCTGCCCACAGGTATCAAAATAATCCCCATCCCGGTACTGTCTGACAACTACAGCTATCTCGTAATCGACACA
>CAKAKR010059464.1:9200-63315 GCA_916700685.1 Adelosebastes latens | reverse complement strand
ACATTTCACAGTCATTATAATTAATCAGGGTTATTAGCGATGTCACTCAATGGCAAAGAGCTAGGTTTGTTCTCCTGCATCCAGATACACGGAGACTACCTGGACTAGAAAGATGACTTCCACCCACCCATTGTATGCTGGAGTCACTTCTATCCTGCTGTCACCTTCAATAGGAATATATACATATACTGTATACACATATAAATACATACATACACATTTAAATACATAAATACATATATTTATACATGCATACACATATACACATACAGTATATACATACACACACACATGTATATATACTTACACACACACACACACACACACACACACACACACACACACATATACTGTATATATATACACTAGGACTGTCAAAGTTAACACGCTAATAATGTGGTAACGCAAATTTGTTTTAACGCCACTAATTTCTTTAACGCATAACACAATCGATCTTGTCATGTCATACTAGCTTGTCGCGAAGGAGGCTAGATCTCCAAAGTTAAGCTAAATTTTAGCAAGGAAAAACTGTCATAGCCATTTCCAGGGGGTCCCTTGACCTGAACACATACAGTACATTCAAGAGTTTGCTGTAAAAGTTTACCTTAAAGGGGTACTATTATGTTTTTGTGCTTTTTCCCCCTTTCCTTTAGTGGGTTATATAGTTTTTTTGTACATGTAAAAGGTCTGCAAAGTTACAAAGTCCTGCCTTTCTTCTGTAACGTGTTGATGTCACAAAGTAACACACTTTGCCTAGTGGCTAGGTTGGCACACCCCCAAACAAAGCTAGTTAGAGCGGAGCTGGAGCGGAGTCCGAAGAGTTTGATTCGGTTGACCAATCACAACAGAGTGAGCCGCTATGAGAAACGTAAAATGTTTTGTTTTTTTAACATTAAAGCATGTAAACATGTTCTAGAAGAAACCCAAAATCCAAGTATGAACCTGAAAATATGCACAATAGGTCCACTTTAATAACAAATCATTGCTGAGGTACTTTGTTAGACAAAACCACAAAAGGCAGAAGTAGAGAAAACCCCACAGGGAAGTCTACAGTGAATGTATGTAATGTAATGTGTACAACACAGGAGGGTTACAGCAGGACACCGACTCAGAACTACTATTCTAATGGAAAGCCTTGGGGGAGGTCTCGTTGTAACCTTGCAGGACCTCAGGGTGACTCATAATGTATTAATTGTGCAAATTTCTTTGCAGAAGGGAGTGGACTTCTGCACGCTGTCACTAATATTTGGTCAGAGGCATTAGTCAGGCAATTAAACTCACAATATGAACCAACACCAGCTTTGGATATTTTTTAGCTTGGCGATTCATTCTTCACCAAAGAAGAACATACCTCTGGTAAACTATTCTAAAACTCAAGGTTCCCGTTGCTAACTAGCTAGAGTGCGTCATGGGAGAGCTTATACAGAGCAAAAGGAAAAATGTCACAGCTTTGATGAAGCACACATTTTTATTCTTTGTCAAAAAAGCAATCTTAAATATAATTTCAAATAAATATTTACACCCACAACAGAGTTAGATAATTCTCACACGATTCAGACAGCTGCTTGTACATTCAAAGTGGAACTTTTGGACTGTGATCTGTGATGGTTGAACTGATTCTGCATGGACGGATTTGATGCAGTGAGCATTTTTTTTTAAATTCCTTTCATTCATTTTCTTCTTGAAGCAATGGCTGTAAGAGAGAGTAGATAAAGATGATTATTAAATACTTGATTAAAATATAACCTCTAATCTCTTTTATTGCATATCAACTGCACTGATATTCTCACCGTGTAAACCAGGTCCTCAGGCGTGGAGTCTGGTCGCTGCCATTTAGGGTTGGACAAAATCTTAAGGACAACCAAGCCGAAGGCTACGATCAAAACTCCCAATGTGTTTCCCAACACAGCCTCGGGTGGAAGGGCAGAATACGCTGGACCTCCAATGCCTTTGCTGTGGAAAAAACACATTCAAGAGGGCAATTTTATCACTTTATCTTTAAGGAAAATATAAATAAAAAGTAACTCTTGGAATAGGGATGTCACGAGAACCGATACTTCGGTACCAAGTCGATGCCAACATTTTTAAAAAGTGACGGTACTCTTTTTCTACAGTACCGAAGGTACCGTACGATGCCTGTAATGGTCGTTGGTAGGGATGTGACAGTGAGGAAAATTTTCCCACCGGTTAACAAACTTGTGACAACACCGGTGTTACCGATTACACCGGACATTTTACAAGAAAAGATGACGGTCAATATGTGCAGAGCGCTGACTCTGATCTTTACTGTTGGGTGGCGGTGTGTCTTGCCTCTCCGGTAGAGTTTTTGCTGCGGGGCTCCGCTGCGGGGGTCTACCTGGCGTCGCTGCTCCGTGCACATCGGCTGTGACGGCTCCATCCACCTCACGGCGATTCCCTCATTAACGTTATGGTTCCCTTATAGCATTGGGATTAAACGTGAAATATTGCCAAATAGGTGTGTTTGCTTTTCGCTTCAACAATAAATCCTCTGCCTCCTGCTCCTACTACTCTGAGCTGACGGACCAGATGCGTTCACGGTCAGTATGTAGTGTCCGTCGTCTGACTATCAATTGAACAAAATGGGTCAATTATTTTTATTTATTACTTACATGCCTTTGTTTTTTATAATGTTCAAATGTTTTTAATAAAAGAGTGCGTGTTGAATTACATGGGATTTATTGTTGTTGTTTTTTTTTTTTTTACCGTGGTATAGAATTGGTATCGAGAATCGTGGAAATTCACTGGTATTGGTATCGACTACTAGATTTCTGGTATCGTGACATCCCTAACTTGGAAATATGGCACTCACAGAACAAAGAAGAGTTTCTCGTTGATTCCGGAGATGCAGGCAGCGATGCTGAGCAACAGTATGCTGCCTCCCATCCACACATGGACGGGTTTCAGGAGTGCTCGTAGTGATATGGGGGTCCAGGGCAGGAGGAAGCCAGCCATACCCACCACCCACTGGATGGACGAATACAAGGGACAGTGAACACAAAGGCACATAACCAAAGCCCAGCCATGTCTCAGAATGAGACAAAAATGAAGAAAAAATCATGTCCACCTTATTGCATTGACTAATACAGGGATTCAGTTTCTGCATGTAAAGTCGTATACCTGTATGGCGAAAAGAGCTGTAGCAGCGATTCCAATCCAGCTGTGCAAAGAGTAGAGGTTGGGAATGTTTTGAGCATTGTGATTGCCAAACACAGCACACAGCCCCACAATTGACAGGACCAGGGAGGCGAGCATCACTGCAGCATGCAACAGCTTCCAGGGGAGTTTATTCTGGCCCCAGGTCAGGGGGATGCGGTACAACACAGCTCCTGTAGGGAGGAGGCAACAACAGAAAAGATGCAAAGTTTCATTTGTATATTGCGTAGATGTATAAAGAGAACTGGATACAGCGTTGGAGGCGGGGTCCCGTTCATTCCTATGAAAGTGTCTAAGTGGTGCATGAAGACAAAATGGCGCGACTTCCGAGTAGAAAAGTACCCGGATCTTCCGGCGATTTTCCGCATCCATTGAGCCCATAGAGCAGGCGCAGTAGCGTCCGCTAGGTCACATGGCTCGTTCACGGGGTCACAGCCGTCACGCTGTCGTCACAGCTTGCTAACTCCCCCTCCGAGCCCTCGCTCCAGCCTCGGTCAGGGTCTCATTCACATGAACGGAGGAAGTGAAATAACTCTGGATACAGCTATTAGTGCATTTTACAACTTTTAGGACCTAATGATTTAAATAAGAACTATTAGAGTGTTCATACTGGGAAGTTGATTCACCTCAAAATAAATTATCCTCTGAGTTACAGACGTCTCTTTCCCAATGTAACTCTATTGGAAAAAGTATTTTTAGGCCCAATGGCATCATGTGACGGACACAGAAGTTGTAGTACCGTCGTTCAGCAAATACGAAAATTGGCATATATATTTCAACTGTATATTTTGTAATTGAAACGACAAATAAAACATAAACATGAACTATGCCTAACAATCTAAATGAAGTGAATGTGCCTCTTGTTTACTGTAAAACTTCTAAAACCCAAGTGTTATCAGTAGTGTGAACACAGTTTATATACTGGGATACACAATTTCAAAAATCAAGTCAGACAAGAAATTCCCTCAAGGTGTTCCTGAGATATGACGTTCACGAGAATGGGACGGATGGACGGATGGACGGATGGACGGACAGATGGACAACCAGAAAGCATTATGCCTCCGACCACGGCTCGGTCGCCGGCGCAGAGGCATAAAAGAACAACTGGTGGACACAGACATTTTGTCAAATACTGTCACAAAGGTTCATCACACATGTGGAACATGAGGACACGTGTGTGACGTAAGTATTACACTTATTTACTGACATTTATTATCACTGCTACCTCAATTTTTGACATATTTTTAAACTTCTAATGTAATTGTATGTCCAAAGGGGCTGCCCTACATGTGCATTGTACAGTCACCCTGATTACACACAAAGAGGTGAGTAATGACCAAATGTATCAATGACCAAATATTCCTTTCTCCACACATTAATATGGACATTTAGGCAGCAGAGTGCTAACAAATCTACTGTGATTTTACTTCCTACCTTGTATTGACTGATTGTGTTCACATAAATCCAAACAGTAGCCATCATTACAACATAATGTACCACAGTGGAGACACATTACAGCTCCTTCCTGAAAATTGCTAAAATTGTACTTTTCATCAGAAAAAAACTGAGCCTGCAATCACTGAGGTGTGGCACTTAAAGCAAAACAGTCACTGTGGACGTTAGCTCACATTTCTGCAACTGAAATGATGCATCTAATTATACATTAGGTCTCTATGAAACCTGTAATGTGTAATTATCTTAATACAGGCCAACTGTTACGAGGAAAAACAGAAGTGAGAAACAGAAATGAAACAGTTTGATTCAAAAATATAAAAAAAAGGCACTCACCATTGCCGTACAGCACAACCAGACCCGTTACCATCAGGACGGGATGCCAGTTGAACTGCAGGGCCGAACCGTCCCACGCAAAACCGCCACGCCACTGGCTATTCCACAAACACACACACACCACGCAGGCCAGGCCCAGGCCCAGGCACAGCAGGTAGCATATGTAGAAGCTCACAATGGACAACATCCTGGAGAGACCTGGAGGCTAAAACAATACAAAAGAACAAAATCAGAACAGATGTGGTGGCAGGACAGTGAAGTGGTCAGACAGACAGCGGGACATGTTGCTGATTCAGTCCCAACATGAGGGAGTCACTGCCCAGTAAGCACTGAGTTGGTGATTTGCAGGTCAAAGGATGTCTAAATGGGTGGATTGTCAGGATTAAAGGGATAGTTCAGATGTATTTGAAGAGGGGTTGTATGAGGTGCTTCTCCATGGTCAGTGAATTACTACAGTAGATGGAGTCTGGAGAAACACACCAGCACGGGAGCAAAGCAATGTACTGCTGTGGAGGGGGGGCAGCAGCAAAACAGATTTTAGACACCTAAAAAAATCAACATCAGTTTAAGCGTACGCTATATTTAGAATATTTTCACCACTTTCAGACTGCCGTCAGACAGCCTGTTCCGACGGGGAATCTATGCTCTCTTTAAAGCCACCAGACTCCTTTGACAAAGACATTGTCATTGTCATCATTTTACATCGCAGAACTCAAGAGTTGCTGATCTACTGCTGCCTGTTAGTTTGTTTGTGTTATTTTGGTGTTTTAAAAGGGACTGTATGTAAGTTTTTACACATATAAACATGTTTTAATCATATTTTATTGCCAATATGTGAACAGGTTGTAACCTAACCCAAAAAATGAGCAGCTTTCTGGGTTTCCTCGATCAGCCTGTAGACTGCTTTTAATGTGAAGAATGCGGGACGTTTTCTTCTGGGAAAATCCAACGGATGTGACGTCATGCGTGCTCGTGAGTGCATTTATTTTCAGCTCCGTTACAGGGCTAACAGTGTGCAACTATGCACTATTGTAATGTCTATTGTAACTTAGGAAACAAAGTCCCGCTCCTCTTCCTGGAATGAAGCAGAGCCTGATAACCCCTCCCTCCTATTCCTCCTCTCAAACACAGCAGCTGCACTCTGTCCTCTCATTTCCTTGTTCCCTCCCCCTTTAGATCTACAGTTTCAAGATGGGTGTAACCTACATGGTGGTGAAGTGAAAGCTGACAGGCCCCATTCACTGCACATGTTGTTTAGATCAGAGCTCAAGCTAGTTTCACTTCTCGGGAAGTGAGACTCAGACGAGCGTTGTCTCTGAGAGGTGAAATGGCGCAGCAAGAAAATCAGCTGGACCACAAAAGGTTCTCTTGTTCCATCTGTTTGGATCTACTGAAGGATCCGGTGGCTATTCCCTGTGGACACAGCTACTGCATGAACTGTATTAAAGGCTTCTGGGATGGAGAGGATCAGAGGCAAATCCACAGCTGCCCTCAGTGTTGGCAGACCTTCACACCGAGGCCAGTCCTGATGAAAAACACTATGTTGGCAGATTTAGTGGAGCAACTGGAGAAGACTGGACTCCAAGCTGCTCCTGCTGATCACTGCTATGCTGGACCTGAAGATTTGGCCTGTGATGTCTGCACTGGGAGGAAACTGAAAGCCTTCAAGTCCTGTCTGGAGTGTCTGGTCTCTTACTGTGAGAAACACCTCCAGCCTCATTATGATGTGGCTCCATTAAAGAAACACAAGCTGGTGGAGCCCTCCAAGAAGCTCCAGGAGAACATCTGCTCTCGCCACCACGAGGTGATGAAGATGTTCTGTCGTACTGATCAGCAGTGTATCTGTTATCTCTGCCCTGTGGATGAACATAAAGGCCATGACACCGTCTCAGCTGCAGCAGAGAGGACTGAGAGGCAGAGAGAGCTGGAGGTGAGTCGACTCAACATCCAGCAGAGGATCCAGGACGGACAGAATGATGTGAAGCTGCTCCAACAGGAGGTGGAGGTTGTCAATCACTCTGCTGATAAAGCAGTGAGGAACAGTGAGAAGATCTTCACCGAGCTGATCCGTCTCATGAAGAAAAGAAGCTGTGATGTGAAGCAGCAGGTCAGATCCCAGCAGAATACCGAAGTGAGTCGAGTCAAAGAGCTTCAGGAGAAGCTGGAGCAGGAGATCACTGAGCTGAAGAGGAGAGACGCTGAGCTGGAGCTGCTGTCACACACAGAGGATCACAACCAGTTTCTACACAGCTACCCCTCACTGTCGACGCTCAGCGAGTCTACATCCATCATCGATATCCATCCTCGGCGCTACTTTGAGGACGTGACGGCGGCTGTGTCAGAAGTCAGAGATAAACTAAATGACGTTCTGAGAGAGAAATGGACAACCGTCTCTCTGAGAGGGACTGAAGTGGATGTTTTACTGCCACAACCAGAGTCCAAGACCAGAGCTGGATTCTTAAAATATTCACGAGAAATCACACTGGATCCAAACACAGCACACATATGGCTGTTATTAACTGAGGGGAACAGAAAAGCAACAATAGTGGGTCAAAGTCAGTCTTATCCCAGTCACCCAGACAGATTCGATGATTGTTTGCAGGTCCTGAGTAGAGAGAGTCTGACTGGACGTTGTTACTGGGAGGTGGAGTGGAGAGGGATATGGGGAGTTTATGTAGCAGTCGCATACAAGCATATCAGAACAGAGTGGGAGTTGGAGAGTGAATGTACATTTGGATTCAATGACAGATCTTGGGCGTTAGATTGTGACAATAACAGTTATACATTTCGGTACAACGATGTTAAAACTCCCGTCTCAGGTCCTCTGTCCTCCAGAGTAGGAGTGTACCTGGATTACAGTGCAGGTATTCTGTCCTTCTACAGCATCTCTGAAACCATGACTCTCCTCCACAGCGTCCAGACTACATTCACTGAGCCTCTCTATGCTGGATTTCGGTTTTACTATATTAATGGTGGAGACACTGCTGAGTTGTGTAAACTCAACTAGACAGAAGTCATTTAAGGGACAGTGGGTTAAATTGTCAGATCGCTAATTAGAACAAGATTCGAATGGCGCTGTCCGGTAAAGTTATTCCAGCATTTAGCCAAGTTTCCGTGAAACGAGGACAGTTTCTGATATCCTGTTGGAAACCGATGCGGACACGGAGGTCATCCAGACCGTCATTCGACGCCCCGCAGAGCAAGCGATTATTACGTCCGATATTGCATTAAAAATTCTCCACAAACACGGCTGAGAGGTTGAGTTCAATGACTGGAACTAGCTGAGGCGACGCCCAGCAGACAGCTAGCGGCTGTGACGGCGCCCACCTGTCACTCAAAGAGGCCACGCCCTTAATTATGCATAACTTTAATATCATTTAAACGGGTGAGTTATATAAATATTCAGTTGTCATGAACAGAGCAGTTTTTTGTACCAGTTCGTAAACATGTTTATTTCTGCTGTACATTTTTAACATGGAAGTCTATGGGGATTGACTCTCTTTTGAAGCCTTTAGTGGGCGTTAAGAGGAACTGCAGTTTGTTGGCACTTCTGCATTGGCTTCACTGCTCAGCACCGGAGGTTCCCGCTTGGTTTTAACTCTGAAACTCATTTAGTCTCCACGTTTGTCACTGATTGTTGCATCATGTCTTCACTGCACAGAGATCAGCTGTCAATCAAACATTGTGGGCGGTACTTTGACATTGTCTCATGAGTTGTAAATGTTTGACTGTCTTTAGGTGGCGCTCCGTCCTGTGTCTGTTTCACTGCTCATGATGATGATGATGTTTCTCTGCATGAAGATGTAAACTTCTCTGAAAATCTAAATGTGTGATGAATATTTGTATTGATGTATTTTCATGTTGTTGTGTCTCTTCCACTGCATGGCTCTTAAGAGAGAAAGACCTCCTTTATCCTGTAGATACTTTGTTCTCATTGTAAAGAGATCTATAATCACATTGATGTGTTTGGCAGACCAAATGTTGTTGTTGTTCTGAGGTATTCTAGAAGTGTAATCATCCTGATCATAATCAATAAGGAGATCATTCATTATTCTCTTTCACATGGCTGAGATTCTGGTCAAACCAACTGATTGTGAACATGAGATCATATAATCATTTAACAGACTTTGCTGATGGGATGTGTGAACAAAGTGACGCTTTACATGATGAATAAACTAACATGAACAAAGTCTTTTCTTCCTGTCTTCATTCCAGGGTATCAGACACAGCTGGTGGAGAACATGTGAAACTACCATGAGAGTATAACTGAGGCCTCCTGAAACACCACAAAGTCCAGTGTTCATGTTCAGAGCAGGAGAGCACCTGTCAGTCAGTCTCTGCCCTTTCAGCTTTCTTCACTAAAACAGCTTCGTCACACAGAAATGAGCAGAGTTTTCAATCACCTGTTGCTGTTTTACAGCCAACATTTTTTCTTTGTGCATTTCTCTCGGAAGAAATCCATTTGGCTCTTCGATCGATCATTTATTTCATAACTTCATCTTTTATGCAGATAATAATTTGTGCCTTCAGAAGTCCTTAACATGAAATTTGTTATTTAACCCTCTGAGACCTGCAATCCCGACTGACTTTACTGTCTTTCAGAGGCTCTAGCAGGTTCAATTTTAAAGCTACAGATATATGAAACTACTAAGTGGTTTTCTAGCCTGAGCATAACTGCTAACATCCAGTTATGAAGTTAGTTTAGTTTCAGTTTTTCAGAAAGGTTTATTTTTAGTTTTTGATAAAAAAAAAAAAAACCATCAGACTTTTAACCAGGAGACCCGTGTTCGAGACCGTTGTTTTGTTTTTTAAGATACATTAGTGACGTTTGTCGTGACGTGTTTTCTGTAGTTGTGTTACGTTGTTTACTTATTTTACGTACTTATTTTAAGCGCAACCATGACGTTTTCCCTTACCTTACGTTTGGATGAGTCCCTTACCCCTTACCCTAACTAAGTGGTTTTGGCAAGAAGTTAATTTAGTTTCAGTTTTTTCTAAAGGTTTAGTTCCAACAAACACCGGACTTTTAACCAGGAGACCCGTGTTTGAGGCCGTTGTTGACTGGTGTTCTGTTTTGTTAGTTACCATAGTGATGTTTGTCACATGTTTTTTTGTTGACATTTGTGACGTGTTTTACTTCGTTTACTTACTTATTTTAAGCCCAACCATGACGTCTTACCCTAACTTATGCCAGGATCAGACTACACGATATTGTTGACGGTTACGATGGTCACTATGTCAGATTAGACGATTGAGAGTCATAAATTCTTGTCGTGACTTGGCCGCGACACATGACAGCCTACACATCGGCCCCCTGTTCTGACAATACACACTCTCCCGGCACCGCCGTCTTAATATAATGACCATGTCGGGGCTTGAACCCTAATAACCGATGGAGGCAGCGGTAGACCAGTGTAGACCTGTCTTCTGCGAGGTCAAATTACTATTTTTGTCAATGGAGTCTGGTGGCTTAGAAGAGATCGTAGATAACGGCTTCAGTTCCTCGTCAGAAAGGACTGTCTGATGGCGAGGTAAAGCCGTGAAAAATATTCTAAATATGGCGTACACTTAAACTAATATTGATGTTTATAGGTGTGTAAAATCCATTTTGCTGCTGCCCCCATCCACAGCAGTACATTGGTTTGCTCCCGTCTGTTTCTATAAACTGGAGGCGTGACGACCAGATAAGTAGCCGACCTCATATAACCCAATCTGAACTATCCCTTTAAGACTGGGCTAACTTTGGAAAAAAGGTTTGTAGACATCTGGGTAACATATAGCCACTGTTTCAACAGCAATTGAAAGACTATATTTCAGTATATGACAGATTCTAACTTCACATTGACACATTGTCATTGAAATGGTGTTGAAACAAAGACAATATGTCTAAAAAAACCTTTTACTTTTCAACCAGATCTAGCTAAATCAATGTTAAACACCTTCTTGCTCACCCTCAGGATAAATGCAGCAGCTAACTGCCATAGTTGAATGTTAACTAAAATAAACAAATACTAGAAAAAATAAAAATATGAAAATGTGTGAAAACTAACTTTAATTTCTTTTAAACAATGTCAACTTGTCCACTGGATTAAAATACTACATTGCAACAGAAGTGGTTGAATCATTGTTAATATTTTCTTCTAACCTTAAACTGCAGCTATTTCTATCAAATCCATCAAATCAAACTCTTTTATCATAAGCTGGACATTTATTAATCATCAGAAACGTGCACCAGTGTTGCTCACCTTACCTTGTCACGCAGCTGCTGCAACACTGACAACACTTCCTACAAATACTGAACTTAACACCACACCAGGTAGAAGTTATTAGCTTTACCTCGTGATTTTCCCTGTTACTGTTTAACTGATACTCACTGTGTTATTTGCTCTCACTTCGTGTTTCTCTACTTCAGCTGCAGTCTCACTTCCACATTGAGCTGAGCTGCGGTGGCTGAGGGGGAAGCAGTCAGAGGAGGGTGAAGGACCAGCCTGCTGCATCTGCTGCCTAGAAACAAGATGGACAGTGGGAGTGGGATACAACAAGTTTTTGACATCATTGGGCAAAAATTTCCATAATAACCTTTCAGCATATTGTAATTCAAGTGTTCTGAGAGAAAACTAGACTTCTGCACCTCCTCATGGCTCTGTTTTCAGCCTTAAGAAAGTATATTCCATGACGGTAGACTTTGACCAATCACAGGTCATTTCAGAGAGAGAGAGAGAGTGTTCCTATTGGCTGTGCTCCGGCTGGTGGGCGGTGCTTGGTATTTCCTCAACTGATCTCAACATGGCTGCAGGGTCACAAACTTTCTCATTTTACAGTTAAACAGTACACTACAAGATGATTCTGAAAACATTTGAGGAGAGAAATAGGCATAACAGTAACAGAATATTGATTCATATTTGATCAGCGCTGCCTAGTTTGACCGTTTGATCGGAGTTCGCGAGTGATTGACAGCTGCTCAGAGACGGCAGACTCCAGATCAGCTCTGGTTGGTTGTTTTCCTCCGGTCTGGGAAATCTTGCAGATAAGCCAATAGGAGCACCGGAGGACACCGGAGGACACAGAGGAACATGATGTTTTTCAGATTACCTGTCTCATGCACTACTACGTTGAGTATTAGGGCCACATTGAGGGGAAAAAAAATAAATTTGAGATTTCGAGGAATAAAGTCATAATATTACGAGAGTAAATAGTTTACGAGAAAAAAAGTTGTAATATTTTGAGAATAAAGTCATAAGTTTATGGGAAAAAAGTAATAATATTATGAAAATAAAGTCATAAGTTTAAGAGAAAAAAATCGTAGTATTATGAGAACAAAGTCACAATATTTATTATAAAGTAGTAATTTAAGAAAGAAATAGAGCAGCGTGCTGCCTGTGTGAAAATGAGGAACGTGGAACATCTTGTAAAGTTTTACTTTAGTTTTGGTTTCACAAATAACCGGACACCGGAGGACACCACCGGTCACCACCGGAGGTCGCACATTCATTTTTTTCAGATTACCTATCTCATGCACTACTGTCAGGATATAGTTTTATAAAAGTAACCTTTTTTAATCATATTTGCTCCATTTCTACCCACTGCTGCTTTAACCAGTTTGGGTGTAGAGTAATAAAAAACATCCAGCTAACAAAAAGCCGTATCTTCTTCTGCCAAAACAAAGATACAAAATATAAAAAAGTTTGTAAAGATTACAATGGAGTGAAAACTTTTTGCTGACTTTCCAAAAGTGATAAAGTTACCGTGTAACAGTGTACAGTTACAGTGTACAGTGTCATAAAACGTCAGTGGAAAATAAACTGCGTTCTGGCAAAGTGACACATCTCATGACTCAGTATTATAACACTGGCAGGTTGTTATCTAATGTTACATCTGCAACTTTGTCGCAATTCAGCTAACTATTTAAACTTTTGCAGCTCACATTCTGACAACATGTGAAGTGCAAAGAATTAAAGAGTGACATTAATACATCCCGCAGCCTGACGTCGTCTCTTCTCTCTCAACATTAGCACACTTTTTAAACCAACTCTTGTAAAAGTCCCAATAAGTCCCGCAGCCTACTGCTGCTGCTGCTGCTAGCATTCACACAAAGTCTGAATAATTCACATATTAATGTACCTCATTTACATATACTCCATATGACGAAAGCGACAATGTGGAGAGAACAAAAGCGACGTAAACAGGTAACACGATCATTTCAGGAAGAGATATTTATCCCTATTTACCTACCTGACCCATTTCCTTATTGACAGCGCAAGGCCTTGTGGGAAATGTGGTTTTATTTGTCACCAGCCTACCAAGCAGCACTCCACCCTATCTGATCACGATTCAACGGTCACTATATCCTGACAGGAGCGACGACGGAGTGTTAGGGCCACATTGTGAGAAGAAAAATCTGACATTTCGAGAATAAATTCATAATATTACGAGAAGAAAGTCGTAATTAAATGAAAATAGAGTCATAACTTTAAAAGAAAAAACATTACAAGAATAAAGTTTATTAATAATTAATAACTTTACGAGAAAAAAAAGAATTTCCTCCTCCACAAAAGAGTTCATTTCCCCCAGATCCGTGTGGTTCTTTCTTCAGAATAAACAGTTTCCTGTACAATCTTTTCAAGGTCCTGATACTGATGATAATGTGGTGCTGATGTGCCAAAAGATTAAGTATTTAGTGATTTGTGAAACCAAAACTAAAGTATAACTTCACAAGATGCTCCACATTCCTCATTTTCACACAGGCAGCACACTGCTCTATTTCCCCTCAAAAATAACAAATCAAATTACTACTTTATAATATCATGACTTTATTCTCATAATACTACACCTTTTTTCTCGTAAACTTATGACTTTATTCTCAAAATATTACAACTTTTTTCTCGTAAACTATTTACTCTCGTAATATTATGACTTCATTCTCAAAATCTCAGATTTATTTTTTTTCCCTCAATGTGGCCCTAATACTCGTCGTAGTAGTGCATGATACAGGTAATCTGAAAAAAATCATGTTCCTCTGTGTCCTCCGGTGCTCCTAACGGCATCTGCAAGATTTCACAGACCGGAGGAAAACAACCAATCAGAGCTGATCTGGAGTCTGCCGTCTCTTGACCACCTGTCAATCACTTGTGAACTCCGATCAAACGGTCAAACTAGGCAGCGCTGATCAAATATGAATCAATATTCTGTTACTGTAATGCCTATTTCTCTCCTCAAATGTTTTCAGAATCATCTTGTAGTGTACTGTTTAGCTGTAAAAATGTGAAAGTTTGTGACCCGGCAGCCATGTTGAGATCTGTTGAGGAAATACCAAGCACCGCCCACCAGCTGGAGTACAGGAACGCTCAATAGGAACGCTCTCTCTCTCTGAAATGACCTGTGATTGGCCAAAGTCTCCCATCACAGGCTAACTTTTTTAAAGCCTGAAAACAGACCCATGAGGAGGTGCAGAAGTCTAGTTTTCTCTCAGAACACTTGAATTACAATATGCTGAAAGGTTATTATGGGATTTTTGCCCAATGATACAAATGAAATGAGGTTTAAAGCAATAAGACTCAGCAGGGAAAATGAAAATATAATTTAAGCACACACATGCAATATTAAAACAAACAATAAGGTTAAACTCTATAGTCACTAAACCAGTCTAGGTTTGTATGAACATATGAATTGCTAATACAGGTGAAATTACTCAAATAACAGGCTGTGTGGTAGTTGGCTGTGATTACAATGACTGTATATGTGAAATGTAAAAGGGACCCTGCTGATGGCTGACCCCTAAAGATCTGTTGTCTTCCAGCTCCACCTGGAGGCAGTTTTAGTCACTATCTCATTTGCTCCTCTGTGTAGTAGTGTGTTTCATGCATTTGAATGGTCTTAGGCTATATGCTGCTCTCAGTGTCATCTAAAAACCTGCAAGCTATATATATATGTGCTCAGTATTTGATGCACATATATACGGATATGAAAATTGGCTATTTGTTTTACTGACTGTATTATTTTGCTACTTGCTAAATGTATTATAATAGTCAATAATTACATTTCATTGTGATTTTTTGGAACACATGCACATGGCATGCACAGTATAGTTCAGTTCAGTCTTTATTGTCCCGTATGAGAAATTTGGCTTGCAGCAAAAACAGACACACCAAAGCAGATTCATTCATCAGTAAAAAACACACATATATATATATATATATATATATATATAAATATATAAAAGAAAAATGACAGATAAAAAGAAAAATATTTTGTGAAAGAGTAGCACACATATAAGTCAGATGTAGCAGGTATGCGTACAGAGTAATGTGTGCTGTTGTGTGCAGACTCTGTGTTGCAGCAATAAAGATGATGGTATACATTCCAATAAAAGCAAGCTTGACCTAAATCTAACCCCATTTTGCTGCAAAGGAGTGTGCAAAAAGCAAGTACCTTGCAAAATTTGCAAAAGCCAAATTATGACTTATCTAACCACAATTTGGTTTCACCCCCAACCACACGGCAAGGTTGAATCATTTAATGGTTTGACAACAGTTCAGGGGAGGTG
The DNA here is from genome assembly GCA_916700685.1 of Adelosebastes latens. NCBI lineage: Eukaryota > Metazoa > Chordata > Actinopteri > Perciformes > Sebastidae > Adelosebastes > Adelosebastes latens. The sequence goes on along the minus strand of CAKAKR010059464.1, from coordinate 47,810 downwards.
CATCAACATTATCTCCCAAACAGAGGCACTGTCCTCCAGCGCTGTTCTCTAAAACAGACAAGAATCAAGCTGTCAGTGCACGTCCCTGCCTTATATTATCAAAGTCTCTCAGATCCTCTGACAGACTCCTTGAAGTGATGTTTTTCAAATGCCTCTCTCGGTCCCCCCTCAGTGTGACCAGCCTCAGCAGCAGCAGCGGCAGCAGTGTTCAGGATGAGGAGGCTTGAGTCGAGTGGGCAGAGTTGGCTGTGTGACACGGTGGGACAGCTCCAGGCTGAGTTAATGTGCTGTATTTCCTTTTACTCCTTCTTGGACTCTGGCATGGCATGGACTTTGTCTCATCCTTACAGTCCTGCGGTGGTTTCTCTCTCTCTCGCTGTTTTCTGAAGCCAGAGATGCAGAACTTGAGCACATCAGGCTTGGTGTCTCCAGTCAACTCGTATTAGTTTTAATAACAACTATTCCCCCTTTCTCTCCTCGTCGTGCCACGGGAACCAAACCTTCCACACAAAACAATATAATATTAGTAACAGGAACATATCTCTTTCTCGTGCCAGCAAGGTGAGGAGTATGAAAGCCCCAGCAGCTTCCTATAAACCCCCAAGAAAGAGGGGCTAAAAGGAAGAGATGCCAGATCTGTGTCCAAACAGACATCAAAACTGGCCTCACCTGCCACAAATGCAATGCTTATACATTTGTGAGGCACGCGCTAAAATGACCAGTCTGTGCTAATCCCTCAATGTGTATTCCTCTGGACTTAGTTACTGGAAATGGAGTGGTATTATTCCAGATAACTGAGGTCATATACAGCAGAAATTGCAAAAGAATAAGAACTTGTAATAATGGCTTGGAATAAATTTGGTTATAAGATGTCACACCACACATCATCTGGTGATAATTACCAGCTGTGACATCATATGGCTGGTTTTGTTTACACATATTTACATATTCAAATTGTCTTTTTTTCTTTGTCCTTGAATGCATGCTATGTCAACTGCTGATTTGCACGTCAGCTGACTTGATTTTGCAGCAGTTCAGGTCAGAAAGCTCAGCGTCCTCACAGACGAGGTGGAGGAAATATACGATCCCCGCTGGGAATCCCACTGATACTGACATTTGGGTTATTATGCTGTAGAATAAGTGGAATGAGCGACTCTGCCCGGGACCAAACTCAAGACTCTGAAAACTGTGATGTCATACTGATCTACAGCGTGGAGCCGCTCTAATGGCGGTGAATAGAAGGCTGCCTTTGTGAATAAGAAATTACCCCCTTCTTATTCTGAGAAAGTCGTCCTGAATTCTGTCACAGTGACCTTTTCTACCTTTTTGCAATTTATCCTCCACAGTGTTGTACATCAGTATAACAAATTCAGAGTAGGGGACGGGGCAAATTTCCTTCTTGTTCCCGACAAAGGAGGTAGTATGTTACACTCTCTCTTGTAGCTTCATATTTTAGCGCTGAATTACACGTCTATTGTCCTTTACGTCCTATGAAGTAGCCCTGAAGGCCAAAAAAAAAGTATGATTGAATGCCTTTTTATTCCCTTCTCAACACTGATTAACAGAGCTCTTAGTATAAAGACTGGCAGGCTGTTTTATCGCCTTCTTACTTGGCCTGAATGGAGTGATCATCAGAATCAGGCCCTATTCACTCAAAATTGCACATAAGAAGTAGCCAGCATCCTGTTGGAACAGCACTTACATGCATGTGACGGGAATTGTGTACGATCATTTTGGAGGAAATCTCATTTATTATTCTTAAATGAACGTAGGCACATGAAAACGTGATTTTAAAGTGAGGGGATGCGAGCTGAACAGGGCTTTATTACAGGTATTGTTTTGTTGTGGCGATGCAGGGAAACAACCCGAGAGATGTTTTCTTCAAAAAGGATCCAGCAGTAATATCGCCACTGGATGTCAATGTGATCCCACAGGGCCTTCTGGTTCATGATCACACACACACTAGAGGTTTTGGTTCTCTGCCTTCAGCTCCATGAAATCCTTGGCAGCTGTGGAGAGCCAATGGAGCTGTTATCACAGAATGGGAATGGATTCTCTGGAGTGGCAGCTGGGCTTCTTGGGGTCTTACCAATAATCACAGGAAACTGCAGTCAAATTGCTAAAACAGGGACAAACGATGCTAAAGGAGTCAGAGGGTGTTTCGGTGAATGAGGTTCCTGTTGAAGGCTTGATAAAAATCGGATATTAAAGCTGCATTAATTGATTGTTTGGCAACAGTGACATATCATCACCTTCTAAAGTTGATATGACAAGTGGTAGCTTATTTACACGTTAAGCAACATTAGAATTCATTTGGAGTCATGTTTCTGTACACCCAACAAATTTAAGTGCAATATTCACCCTCCTTTTAGCTCTGTGTTTGGTCTCCACCAACTCCTGAGGGAAATATCTGACTCTTTAGCTGCTAAACGCTCAACTATGTTCACCAGTTGGCTGCTAACGCTGTCTGGGTGCCGTTTGGTGCGAGCTTCTTTGCTGAAAACAACACTGATAAGAGCGGTGAGACTGAATCAAAACAGTGACATTGTGGGCTGTAAAACCAAATAATGTGTTGAAATACGCTAAAAAGCACCAGCGACCCTTTCTACATCTACACAGCATCTACACATGGCTGCAGCAGCATACATCTTACTGTATACTGTATGCAGTAATGTGCTGTAATCAATATTTTTAATGTGGTTTAAAGCACATGTATACTGTAAAAACGTCACCTTAAAATCTGGTAATGTTTGTTTTATTTCAGTATGACAACTCATATTTCACATAAGAAGAATAGAAAAGTAGTTTCCCCACAATTAGCTTACAAATATTTAAAAGCATAGTCATAATAGGCCTACCTAAGATGACGACTCAACCCTTTTATTACAGTGACGTGATCCAGTTCCTTTAATTGAACAGAATTACATCCGTGAAAACATGCCAGAATCAACGTATGACTCAGTCGTCAACATCTATACTCCTTTGTGCTTTTCTCACAGTCGCAGTCTCTGCTTTATTTTCCTGTGCAGGGATTTTTTTCTGTGAGATGACGGGTCAGCAGGTGCTTCATCCCTCATCTCATTTTTGCACCTGAGCTCTGCAGCCAACATGCACATCTTATTTCCATTTGTTGGGCTCTCTTTGTGTCTGAGCGTATATATCACAGAGAAACAGTGTCTGGTCTCTAGCAGAGGTCAATGTTTTCAAACCGGGGTTTGGTTGCAAAGCTCACAATGAGGAAAGAGAAACACTGACATGACATTTAAGTTAATCAGCTGCTTTTGGTCACAATACTGTACGGTACCATACTGGCAGGCTGGAACATTACATCCTGAGGTTTCTATTCATTAAAAGGCTCCACTATGATTTCTTTTTTCATTGACAGTGCCTTTATATTGATGTTGATCTGACAAACACTGTTTGTAGAACCCAAGTGCTGAATACCAACATTCAACCATCATTTTCAGTTATCAGACACTTAACAACCCTCTTAAAATACTCCCAAGCAGAGGTTCTGAAGCAACAAAGCATTTTAGCATCATTAAATCAGGATGATTCCTATAGATACGGTCAGCTAAATACTAACAATTCCGACTGAAGTCATCTAAATGAACATTTGTTCTGTACTGGAAGCAGTAGTGGATTCATGAGTGATCACGACTTGATTGTCAGGTGGAAGGATTTCAAAACCACACATAAAACGCAGTGATAAAAGTAGTTTTTGCCAAGCTAATGGCATGGCTCTAGGCGTCAGTTGGTTTGTTGGTTGATGACTTCATAGTCACTTTGTTAATTCACCATCAATCAGGTCAAATTCATCAATTACCCACTGAAATATCTCCACACCTACTGGATGAATTGGCACATTCATGGTTCCCAGATGATGAATCCTTAGGCCTATAGGGATCCTCTGACTTTTCTGCTCGTTTTGCTGTAAATGTCTGGACGATTGATATCATCAGGTCAACATTTTAATTTCTCCAATACTTTATTTTATGACCAAATACCTGCAGAACTAACAACATTCCCATCAGCCTCAGTTGTACTTTGTGTTTAGTGCTTATTAAAGGTGCTTAATACTAAAGTCAGAGAATTTCTATTGCCTCCATACAGTTGTCAACATGGCAGAAGAGCAGAAGAGCTTTTATGTTGAGCAACTTCAAATTTCCATTATCCTTGCTGTGCCACAATCATATATCATGAATCACGTTTTAGTGGTATCAGATTGAGATATGGAGTTGCATCTGGTTTTAATAGCATCTGTTTGGGATTTGGATTAAAGGTTTTGATGAGGGTGCTTTCTTAGATGTGGTTGGATTCCTCAGCTTTGATTTCACAGCCACTCAGTGAGAACAGTAATAGTAGAGTTATGTGTTTTTCCTTCACTCATGCCCCTACCATCCAACAGCATTCATACTGGATGATAAAGATGTGTTTACTACTTGAAAAAATACTTTGTATTGCTAGAGCTCTTTAACAGTGCAGACTGATTTCAATTTCCAAAGTCAAACACATTTGTATTTCGTGTAACAAAGTGTAATGTGGCCGCTGAGCAGCCAAGCTCTCAGATCTTTAATAGATATGTACCTTCAAATCACCTTTTCCTGAGTGGTAATTTGGCTGGTACACGAGACGGCCACGACAGAATGTTTAATAATGTTCTTCTCAGTGAGCATTAGTTTGATGCATGAGAGTCAGACAGCGGATTTGTTACAGCAGAGGTATCATTTAGCTGAATGTTTCCGCGACACCTCTATTATACGCCGTGGCTTCGAGGTACACACCGTAGGGCTATAGTATCTGAATTGACGGACATGGTTATCCCATCAATATTCATAATGGTAATGTAAGTCAAAGACACAGAGTAAATGAACAGCTAACGCAGCGTGCTGAATGAGAAAATGAGGCAAGCAGAAATGATTGGCAAATGAAGGGAAGTCTGCGCAGCATGAACACAGATTAATGCGTGGATGTAGAACTTATGTTTGTCAGATGAAATGGCGTTAAAGATGTGACTAATCCTCTGATACCTGTCCCTCAGAACACCGTTGGAATGAACTCAAACACAGCATCCACCCACCCATCAACCTTGGCCAGTGGCAGGAAGTGCTAATATCTACGAGCTCAGCAGGACGCTTTACATGTCGCCTGCTGAGTCACCGTCACAACATGGAGCAGCTGCCATAAGGGCCAAAGGTGCACAGTAGGCTACTGAACAGGTTTCTGAGGCCTACTGTGCTCCTGCTGCTGGTAAACGGCATTGTGGACACCATGAGGCGAAATAGGGCTCACAGCAAAACTACAGCAGGAGTCAGAGCAATGAAGAACATGATCTATACGACAAAACAATCCCACCCGAAGTTCCATTTAGTTGTTCTCTAGCTTTTTATCCGCGCTATGGGGGCATGCATGGCTTCAGGGATGACAGTCCACACCAAACTGTCTCAAAAACTATTGGATAGATTGTTGTTACACATATTCATGTCCCACGCAGGATAAATAGTAATAACTTTTTTTTATTATTATGGTAATGTCAGTGTGATCATGGTAAACATTATACCTGCTTAGCGTTGTCATTGTGATAATGTTAACATGCTGACTTTGGCATTTAGATTAAAGCAGCGCTGTGCCGATTTATTAAATTTTTCCACCTTGTGTATATTGTTCATGTTAACATTCAAGTCGTCCTACTTACAACTGGGAAACTCTGACTTTTCTGAAAGCTCCAATCTATCTGACTTGGTGCTTCAAAATACGGAAGTCAAGAATTAATTAATTAAAAGTCATGTCCTGTATTGTTATACTTTATTCATCAGTATCTAAAAGAATACAGGAAACACTTGATTATTTAGTTTAGATTAGTCGATCGACAGAAAATTAATCTGCAACTATTTTTTTATAATCAAGTAATTGTTTAAGTAATTTTTTTTAAGCAAAAATGTACTTCTTTCAACTTCTCAGATATAAAATATGTTCTTCCTCTTCTATAGAGACCTTTTTTTCACAGCAGACATTTTGCCATGTCATAGCTGGAAAAGCACATACTGTATATACGTCATTATATTAATGATGGCTGTATTCCAGAGGAGCTCCTGGTGTTGTGCATGCTGGAACACACAACAGAACTGAGTTAACATTATTATTTACACCTGTGCTAAAGCTCTATTCTTTGGGTTTTGGACTATTAGTCAGACAAAACAAGACATCTGACAACGTCTCCCTGCTGACATGTTTTAGACCAGAACAGTCGATCTAAAAGATATTCAATAGATTTATCAATAATTAGAACAATCCTAAAGATTACTAATTGACTTTTATCATGGCAGACATTTTGAAATGTCATAGCACCGGTGTAATTAATGACATTAATTATTGCTACAGCAGCTTGAGGGACCTGGCATGATGCATGTTGCCTCACTGTCATGTTTTACCAGGACACTTAAATGGAACAGAGCCATAACATCTGCCATGAAAAAGGTCACTTTTTCCACTTTCACTATTTTTTTATTTAGTGAAGCAAGACAAAACAGGTAAAATTTGACAAGACAAACAGAAACAAATAAAAGTTAAAAATAAATAAATAAAATACATCGGGTGACATGACAGGATTAACGGGACTGGGCAATTCTAACAAAACAAACCAAATGAGACAAATAAATAACGGATGTTGGTGGAGGGAGGGGGGCGTTATTGATTCCACTTTCACTATTGCTCGACTTGTAGGAAATTACCCGACATAGATTTGTTGCAAATATGTCACATTAACAGATAATATTTACAGTATATCCAGTATGACAACACATAACACTAAATATTTTAAAAAACACATCCTCAGTGTGTCTGTGTATGTTTGTAATACGCCATAAGCTTGATTTATTATTATATTCTCCATGAAGGCAGCTGATTAATTAAGTCACCAGAAAACTAATATCCCATTCAAATAAATTGATAATGCTTTGGATGTCACGTGTAGATCATCTGTTCTTCAATTTGTAGTCATCTTAAATGAACCTTGGAAATGTTGTTTGGGTATTCATCCACCAACAAGGGCGAGGTTCACTTTTCTAGCTAGCTCACTTGTCAACTCAATTTACAGTGAACAGTATAACAGCAAATTTAAATTATATTCAAATCTGGGAATTTGCATCAGTGCACAGTTACCCACAAAAAAACAACCAGTACCACTGTGTTGGAAGAATACCACAAAAACATGGAACTCACTGGAATTGTGTTTTATTATTTTCTTTACACATTCAAGTCATATTTAAACGTTTACTCTAAAGCCCGGTTTAAATTTGATATTTCAGAGCACAACTAAATTGAAATTATTTTGTAAAAAAACTACTTTGAAAAAGGTCTGTAGAATCAGTTCAAAAGTAAATGTGAAAAAATATCAGAATGAAACGATAGTCTGACACAAACTACAGGACCTGACCTAACCTCTTTATAAAAACTAGACAAGGCACTCAGTACTACAATGCTATATTGGCCCCCAGTAGAACCTTTAGAGAACCTAGAGAACTAGAACCTCCAACATGTCAGTGATTATGACAGAATTGTAACAACGGACCAGAAATGTGACGCAGACAGGAGATAAAACACATGAATCCATTTTTGATCAGGTGCTTTAGTAAACCAACAGCCAAGCTGAACCATGATCAATCAACACGTATACAATAGAGCCAGGCACACAACACACTTTTAAATAAAAAAAACAGACATAACTGCTCTCTCAACCATAATAACTTCATATATTTGTAGTCATCCCACTGATCTCAATGCAATTTGTTCCATTGCTCAATCAGTGTGACCATGAATACATTCATTCCTGAGTACAGGTAGTTGTATTTGTCACTGAATAAATAAAACACAACTTAAGGAACAAAACCATCAATGAGGTGTGATGAACATCACAGTCACTGTGTGAAACAATCAGCCTGTCTTGAGATTTAAGCAAATTTTTCATGTAAGTAAAATGCTGTCTTTGTACACAAGACAGCAAACACTTATTGTAATTAAATACTTCACTCCATGTAGAGCTGAAAGAAATCGATCACTTGCCGTCATGTTGGAGTGTGTGCAAGGTCAAGCCTTGCCATGAAGTCAGGTTTGACTACACAAGACCCTGCATCTCCACATCAGAGCTGTACAAGTGCAGTGATATGTCCTTACTGAAGTAGAATGCACTGAAAGTGTACCAGCGATGATTTGTTTTGGCTGAAATAAATTAACTACCAAAACACCACTGTGGTGGTAGGTAGCCTTGTGAGGCGCTAATCCAACTGGTATTGGACTACACTACTCATGTTTTCTCTTTTTCACGTTTTCTTTTTTTTCATGGCTGAACAGATTCACTATTCATACCAAAAGACCACTATGGGCAGTAGCCGTGTGTGATGCTACTCCAACCAGTACTGGATGATGCATAAGCTTTCAGCAACAATGAACCAACACCATAAGTGCTACTCGCAAGACCATGTTTTCTAAAAAACAATTCACCTCTCATTAGTTCTCCTCACTGAAGTAATGATCATTGAGAATAGCTTTCTCCTTCACAGTCTCAGCTGTTCGTCTTTGATTCAAATCGAGTAATGCCTTCAGCAGGTCATTTAAGGTGGCGTCTCTGCCCTCTTTCTCCACCCAAATATTCAGCAGTTCATGGATCTTGTCCTCGTAGAGAAGGTTCTCTTTGCTTTTGATCACGTTGTCGACGATCCCGAGGTGACGGAAGAATCTCTTGTGGTGGTTGAAGTCTATGTCTTCAAAATACTCAAAGCATTTCCTTAGAGACTCTTCACCTGCAAACACAGATAAAGACCTTCATTCAAGCACCCTGACCTCACTCAGGTATGTAGTCACCATTGTAGGAATAGCATTTATTATAAACATTAAGAACTTGTGCATAAGTACACCTGACTTAAGAGACTGAATCACAAAGGATGGCTGCGACAACAAGAGTGTGACTATCCAATGTGGTTTAACAGAAGCGTACCAGTATGTCACACTGCTCCATGTGCACCTAAGTGACATTAGGAGGGTCTAATGTTTGACAGAAGGAATGGGAATAAAAACACTTTACCATTCACAGGAACAAGCTTGGGGAATTGCTCATCTTCCTGAATGAAAAAAGAGAGAAACAATCATTAATATCCAAAGAAGGAAGGAAGTCATAAATTGTAACACCTGGTGAATATAACTCATCTCTTATTCAGTTACTTGACATGTCCAGAAACCCCATGCTCCCTTGATTGAATTATAAATCATTTGCTTGTCAAATAAATTTATGAAAAATGCAAAGATGTATTTCAGGCTTGAATGGAAGAAATGCAGGCCGATAAGGATCTCTCTCTTCACATTAACAGGTGCAACAAGGGGCTGAACAGAATATACAGAATCTGCTAAATAAAGTCCACAAATATAGTGACGTTTATAAAGTACTTTGAGGTACACTGGAGAGGGGATTCGTGTGCAGAGTCAAAGTGAAAACACTTTCGACAGCAATATTTCATAGTCCGCAATTCCCTGTATAGAAGTGGCAGCACTCGAGAGCTGCTGATGAAAAAGATAAATTCGCTCTTTTGCACCTCAGAAAATTAATCAAAAGTATAAATTTCACTCTGATTCGGACTAGCCAAATTGGACTATGGCTTGTGAAAGCCCCCTAAAACAACGATAAAGCAGGGGATGCTTTAGGGCGGGGCTACCTTGTGATTGACAGGTCGCTCTTGTCCGGAACATAACCTGCTCCGGAGCAGGTTAGGTGTTCAGCATAAGTTACCATGACGATCTACCCCGGTAAGAAGTGATCCACCGTTGTAGGACTGACAAACCCTGAAGGGTTAACCCTGAAGTTACCTCGCTCAGCTGTTAAGACTGCAAAGCATTACTAAATAGAAACACACAAGGAGTAAGTAGGAGAGAACGAAGGAAGCAAGGGGGGAAGCAAGGAAGGAAGCAAGGATGGAAGCAAGGATGGAAGCAGCTGTTGCTCTCACCCTCCTGTCGGGCAGCCTGGGGACCATGATGCTGGCTCGGGGGGGAGGTGCGGGGAAGGCAGAGGAGGGCAGGCCGGTTAGACTGTGCTGGGAGTTGCTGGCTGAGCTGCTGAGGCTTTCACACAGCACTTCCTCATCCTCCATGCCGAAGGAGGATTTGGCTCTCACCAGTTGCCGGGACAGGATCAGATTGGAGCAGCTCGGCCTTCGGGTTTCTCCGTTACTCCTTTCATCAGTTGGACAGCTGTCGAAGGGATGCTGGAGAAGACGGGGAACATGTACAACAGACATCTTTTACGTCCTTCTGAAGAAAGGGTCATTTTAAAACACCTTCATATTTACATTAGGAACCGGCTGCTGTATTCATCTTTACTCTTTGATTAAAACCTATCCGTAAAATCTGAGGAAACTAGTTTTAATTAATTCTAAAGTATATATGAATATATTTTATTGCTTAGTGACTCACCTGTCCAGGTTTCAGCCTGTTAGGTAGATTCCTCCGAGAGTCTGAAGAAAGGAAGTGGAGAGGATTATGCAACTTAAAGGAATTCCCCAAAGTCGCCAAGATGCTATTTGACAGCATGTACAGTATGTGTGACCAGAATTTATCTTAATGGATAAATCAACACTGAACAGCAAAAGGTAGAAAACTGCTGCTGCTCTCTGTTGGTTCTAACATGTGTTGCAGCAACTCTGACCACAACAAGCAGTGGACTTTAGGTCAGCTCTGACCCCTGACCCCTGCAGCACCAGTTTGTGCTGGACTGGGTGGAGTTTACCAAACAGCATGGCAAACAGTGGAGACTGGGAAAACCATTTTCACAGGGCGCGTCATGGCTGAGTCCAAATGGAAAGGTGTTTTATTGTACTTGCCAACAACTGGAAGCAGTTCAGTTTAAAGTTCGGTCTGAATGATGATACAGACGGCGTATTAACGTGTTGATTATAGGCCGACCTGATATTTACAGTTTATCCCACTACACCTTATTCCAACATCATCAGCAGGAAGTGTTAGCACCATAGACCGTATACAATATGGACGTAGTCCCCTGGTCGAAATCCATAGGTTTCTGAAGAGTAAAAATTAAGCTCAAAGTGGGTGGCTCCGGCCACCGCCATCTTGGCTGCAAATCCAAAAAGGGAAAATGGGAAAAAGGGTGGAGCGTGGATGGAACTGAGGCAGGCTGAATGAAGCCTAGTTGCTGAAACACCCCCACCAAGCTAGCTAAGGCTAACAAGCCAGGCTATATGTAGCCGGCTAACGTTAACCCTGTGGTCTTGTTGCTCCTGGTTGACGGTTGGTACCGGTGCTAACATATAAATAAAATAATACTAACGTCAAAATTTCACTCACCAAAAAAAACAGGAGCAAAGATTTCTTCAATCAACCAATTAATTTGTCACATGAAATCATACAAGGTAACGTTATAACTCCAGTGAAATGCAATCCCGTCAGCTCCTTCAATTAGTGCATTAACGTTATTCACCATAAAAGGCACAAAGGTCATCCAGCAGCAGCCCATTAGCTAACGGCGGCATATTGGCCATTAGGATGTCGGTCGTACAATTAACCACGCAGCAGCCATAACATTTGTCCGATTATGTGCATGAAAATATCTCCAAAAGGCAGCACCAACATCACAAACACGGTCGAGAGGAATTAGCTGAGACTCAAAGTGGCCACGCTCTTAATTATGCATAAATTTAAGCCTTAATATAATTTAAAATGGTGAATTATATGTAGATTATTATTTATTAATTATTAATATGTTTATTTCTGCTGTAAAGTGGGTCATTTTAACATGGAGGTCTATGGAGACTCAAGTGGCCATTTGAGGAACTGCAGTTTTTCACTCTTCGGCCTCGGAGGTTGCCACTTGGTTAGCACATCATCTGCTACACCTTGGCTGCTGCTGTGTGATCATCAGCTGAAACGATCAACGTCATACCTGTCACTTTCAGTCCAGTCCAGCAGGTTTCTGCACCCATTCTGCCGCAAAAACATGCAGCATGTTGGCACGACTGTGTGGAGCTCTGCCCATTATGTGTCAAAGACACAAAGCCTGCAGTGACGTCACTGGTCGTCACTTCTCATAATGAACCATTCAGTACACAACACGTTTCTGTGTGATACGCCCTGAGAATCTAATAATTACAGTCTCGCAGGTCTAATTACCGTATAAGTTGCGGACAATTAAGAGACACATTTAGAAGGAAAGTTCCACCTGGAATGCTGGAATGCTCTGGCAGTTGACCCTGTTAGCCCTGTTAGCCAGAGCTTGACAACATGCCTCACTGGAAAAGTGGATGAAAACTGTATGTATGTAGACATCGGCTAATGTTATGTCTCTGGAAGCACGAGCTGCATAAAACATGCCAACTGATTTGCAACAGTATCACCTGAGTGCATCGATTACTGGAGGAAGGAAACACAAAGAGCTCCCCACAGCATTGAAGCAGAAGACCTGTTAAAGCTGTAACAAGTACCATAGAGGAGTTTATCTCTGTGGATAAGAGACCAAAAACACAGTTCAAGCATCTACTTTAAAGGGTAGAAGGGTTACAGAAGAAGGAGTTTATAGAAACAGACAGGAGTAGCAGCACGGGTGCAAAGCAATGTACTGCTGTGGACGGGGGCACGGGGCACGGATTTTAAACACCTAAAAAATAAAATCTGTTGAAGTGTACGCTATATTAAGAGCTGTCTGACGGTGAGGTAAAGTGGTGAAAATATTGTAAATTTAGCGTACACTTAAACTGAATGGAATTTTTTAGGTGTGTTAAATCTACCCCTAACGGGATAAGCGGTTGCAGATGATGGATGGAGGTGTGTTAAATCTGTTTTTCTGCTGCTCCCGTCCACAGCAGTACACTGCTTTGCTCCCGTGCTGGTACTCCTGTCTGTTTCTATAAACTCCATCTACTGTAGGTAACACACTGACTATGGAGAAGTACCTCATACAACCACACCTACAAAACATCCAAACTATCCCTAAGTGCTTGAACCCTTCCGTAATAATCCTCAACATGGGCATCGTTTTTAAAAATCAATCTGGAACCATTTGCAGCTGAAATAATTGTCTGATTAATCAACTAGTTGATTGACACAAAATATTCAGCAACTATTTTGAGAATTTATAAATTGCTTGAATTAATTAAGTAAACGTTCGCAGGTTCCAGCTGGTCAGTTGTGAGGATTTCCTGTATTTCTTTGATTAGAGAGTAAGCTGAACGTTTTGGACTTTTTGTTCGTGGAAAACAAGCAACTTGATGACATCATGTTGGGAGGTGTGAGGGAAGTTTTAACTATTTTCTGACATTTTATAGACTAAATGATTAATCAAGAAAATAATCGACAGATTAATAGATAGTGAAAATAACGATTAGGTGCAGCCCTAGAACTACCAACTAACTAACTAACTAACTGCCTTATGCAACTCAGTTTTTGTTTTACCAAGAATAAGACTTTTCTTTTCTGAGACTGGGTTTAAATATGTAAAGTTATGACACAGGAGAAATGTTTGACTGTGTCCTGAAATGTCCTCATAGTCCCAACTGAACAACATCTATTGGTGGATGAATCAGGGTGTACTGGTACATCCCAGTGTCTTGACAATAATATCATTAGATTTAAAGATCAGGCCCCAAGACGGCACTTCATTTACTGCTATAAAGGAATGTGAGTTTCTTTAGCAAGACAGGCAGTTCCATAGTGCACCAAAGTTTGGTTGTCAGAAATGAAAATGTGTTTTGTCATACCAGGCACGGCGCCAGGATTTCAATTTTGGATGGGCCAAATTAATTTTGGCTGGGCCTTTTAATTACAGAAGTTAATAGTGTTTTGCCTTCCTCCCTCTCGCTACAACAGAGATGACTTATAACATGCTGTAAAAGGCGACTAGCGCGTCTGGTTGATTATGACCTTTTTAAATCTTTTCTTAAACATTTTTTTAATGCCGAGAAAACTTTATTATTTACCCGCGACAGTTTGAGTTTGATGGACTGCTGGGTGAGCTGGGCTGACTCTTAACAGGAGAGCGAGCGGCACACTGTGGTGTCAAACCATCAGCAAACCATCAGCTTGTCTCAACAGAAACCGTCTATGTTTCTATGTTTTCAAGGTAAGATGGAGACAATCATGTCCGGCAGGAATATTCAGCTCTACCTGCGTCTGTCTGCTCCAGCTTCTTCTGGTCTCAGTGCATTTGCAGCTACGACGTTAGACAGTGACTGCATCAAGAAACTGACATGAAAGCTGGGAGAACCAATCATAATGTCAGTGGCCTGCTGTGATTGGTCCAGACTTCACACATGATAGTAGTGTAATAAATGTTGTCTTTTACGTCTTTAGAAAGGGAAACTATTTTTGTCTTTATTGTGAATGTAAACGCTAACTTTAATAATTAAAAATACCAGTAAAGAAAATACATGTTCTCCTACAGTAGTCATTTAGGATGGGCCAGTTGTACAAGTGGGCGGGCCCAGGCCGTTTAGGCCTGCGCCTGTTGATGTTGTCATTGTTCCTTTCAGTACGTGCTGATTGAGGCAGGGCAGGAATTCAACTACAGTCTATTCTTAAAGAACTTGGAAGTGAAGGATGTTAAATATTTCCCAGCCAGTTTGTAGTATTTGTACATTAAAGATACTGCTACTTTGTTTTTCCATTTCCTAGAAATAGTTGACCTACCTGTTGCTCTGCAATGTCGGTACACGACGACCACGCCAACAATTATCGCAAATATTATCCCGGCAGCAACCAGCACCAGTGGCACAATCACAGAGGCCTTTGCTGATAAAAAAAAAGCACAATGACAATCATTAGCACCATATTATGGTAATAATACATGTCATACTTTGTTTCTTTCATGGTGCTGCAGCTTCACATGTATATAAAGTCATGCATTTTTGGCCTGGAAATCAGACCTTTTAAACAAGAATATGTGGGATATATTTTTTTTCATGTCTCCAGTGATAACCGGTGTCTTTTCAGGTGGTACTAGCTTCCACTGAGTCATGTACCTGAGGCTGAGCCAGAGCCATCGTTGGGTTGCATTTTCTTACACTCCGTGTTGGCATCATGGGTGCAGTTCCTCACTATCTCTTCATCTTTTTTACACCTAGTTTGGAGGTAGGCAAAAAAAAAATTAATTGAAAGCAAGAAGGCATTCAAAATGAGTGAAATTGTCTTAGGAACAACGGTCTCCAATTGTTCTTCCATCACTCACTTTGAATGAACAGGTGTGTTCTCTGTTTGGTTTGCATCGACTCACCTTGAACACTTCCTGCACACCTCACACGCTTCATCAGGAGCGCAAAATCTTCCCAATCCGCACTGACATTCTGCATTTTGAATGTGAGTGCACGGCCTTACAATTTCCTGATCTGAGAAAGCAACAAGAAAAACACCTCGTTAAGTCTGAGTTTATGCTCGGAGCACTTTGAAAAGGTTGAATATTGATTTCTCTTCCACAGCGGTTTCCAATCGATAGTGTAAAGCCGTCCAGCGGAATTACCTGAGCGACACTGTGTGCACGGGAAACACTGCTTTAGATCGCTGGCGTGCTGAATGTACGTCCCATCATCGCATTCGTCACACTTTCCCTTCTCTCCTGATCTGGTGCAGGCCGATAGCGTACGAGTACCTAACACACACACACACACACACACACATACACTTACTTAATTGACCCTTCAAGTGAACCTGTCACTCTAGCTTAATAACAACCAATCATGATCAAGCTCAACATGCTTCATAGCTCTGGTGGTGGTGACAGAACGTCAGTCTCAGTGGACTAAACACAGTGTCTCTTACCAGCTGGACACATTAAACAGCAGAGGTTGCCGTTGGGGTACTCCAGGTCGTCTCTGCAGTGGACGTCCGACAGTGTCCTCCTGCCTAGGCCAGACCCCGGATACGCCCCCGTGGGTTTGAGGTTCCAGATCAATACCGAAAAAACCTTTGGAAAAAAGATGACGACAGTCAATGTGTTAAAAACAAATAATTTAGTTATTGTTTGCTCCATTTTGGTTTTAGAATCAATTCATTGACCATTTTTGGAGCTGTAAATGATTATTAATCAATACGCAAACTGATAGAAAATGAATCAGCAACAATTTGAAGAAATGAGTAATATGCAGTGCTCGAAGTGGGCTGGTATACATTTTACTCTTTAGCGTAGCGGGATGTCTCCATATCAGGTTCTGTGGGAGATTCATAACGGCAGCGTTTTTGCAAGTATGAACATAAAAAGAACGTGGAGTGTCTGGACGAGCAGACGCCAGACGAGGGTGCTGTAATTTATCAATACAATATTCACATCCTTTTTGTAAAATAATTAGTGAACCGTTCATCATAACTTTTTTATATTTGTGAACAAATGCAATTAATGAAACATTATTTAAAAGTTTTCTGAAACTGCTCTTTTGATTTACAGAATATGATTTTACAGGGCAAACATTTCTAGAAGAATTAAATGTCCAGGCGAAGACTGTGATGTGTGTAAATAATAAAATAATTATCTTACTATAGCAAGTGTTGTCTTTAAGCTTTTTCGGCGTTATCTATCGTAATAATAATTGTCCAAAATGATGTGAAATTGCGTAGTTTTAAGTAAAAAACCTTCAAATTTTCTTGGGGGACCCCCTTCAAACCCAATATCTCCTAGTATCTGTTATGCACTGACAAATTCAGATGTAAAAATGATTGTTGATACCGCCATCATGTGAATAAGGGGACTACTGCCACTATTTTTGTTCCCACTTCAAGCACTGGTGATATTAAAAACATTTTAAGCAAAGACTTCTAAAATGTCTTGGCTCCAGCTCTAAAATCTGAATACTGTTTTTCTTAGACTGAATCTTTTGGGGTTTTGTCAGCAAGACATTTAAATGTCTCAACTCCTGCTTAAAATTGTATAGACTAAACAATTAATCAAGGAAAATATCGGCAGACTAATCAATAATGACAATAATCCTCAGTTGCAGCCCTGCTTTTTTCACCACTTTATGACATTTCACAGATTAAACACCTAATCAATCAATTTAAGAAAATAGTCAGCAGATTCATAGGTAATGAAAATAATCTTTAGTTGCAGCCCTAACCACTTGTTTGTATTTCCTTGTCAGTTCTATAAAAAGGTGCTATAAATCCCTTTTTTACATTCAGAAATAATTACTGCATTATTTGATTTAGCAAAACTTGAGGAACAATACCGCTGTCTCCACTATTTAAAATATTAGTATTTTACATATTAATGTAGCAGGCATTAGAGTTACTTCATTTGGTTTTTTCCCCCTGACTGTGTTTTTAATCATTAATATTTGTATCTTCTTTGATAGACTGTTCCTTACAATGACTCAGTTCCGCTCACAGGAAATGACTTGTGTACAGAGGAATACTTATCTTAAGTTTTAATACTCCAAACAAATAACACAATTATGAGTCATATTTCTCTCTTCCTTTTTCTTTGTGGATAAGGTGAAGATGACGCAATATTTCTTAAGACTCTGCCCGACCAATAAATTCACTTCTGATTAGGCAACAAGCATGGCTGGCTGGGGCAGGTGGGGATTTCCTTCAGACATGCTTCAACTCCATAACTCCATATTCTGAGCATGGAAGTCAGCTGAGGACAAACACAGCACACTTACTGTAGCCTTACCTGGCCAGATTGAATAACCAAATAAGGTAATCACAGACTAGATTGCTGTCCACACCCATGATCCACCCTGCCCTACTTTGCTAAAAGATCACATGCAGGACATCTCCCAACAAGCACAAACACACACACACACACACACACACACGTCCCTGCTTTTACTTCCCCTGCCTTTATTATGAAACTAAAATCTCATGCTTAAAATATTGTCTTCCATGAATGGGAAAAATCATACAAACCTCCATTCACAACAACTGAATGAAACCTTGTTTAATGAAGCAGAAATATATAAGAAATCTTCTTAATCTTTAGGATTTTTTAATCATGACTTTTAATAGTGCTTCCTGTATTGTAGTGTATTATATGTAATGTATTGTTGTTGTTTTTTCTTTTTTCCTATCTGGACCTTGAGTCTGCAATAAAGTTTAAATTGAATTGAATTTAGGAGACATGCGTGCATAAAATCCCCCCCAAAAAACAGCATTTTATTTTGATACAATTTCAACTTTCTCTGTCGCTTCCGCTACAGTAGCAGAGCGTGTGGAGGGATAAGTGCGGCAAGTCAGATGTTAAAAACTGACATTTTAAGTGAGTATAAAGCCATTTTTGGCGGATTACTACCAAGCCGAATTGAAGACAGATTACTACCAATTCATAAAATACAGTTTGCCCCCGAATTTAGGACATGTATGTGTGGTAATTCCTAAGAGCACCTTAAAATTGACGCATTTTTATATCGAGTTTGGGGCAACACACCAGGAAGACACCCAGTTTAGTCAGGGCATAATGTAGGTTTTATTAGTAAATGTTTTTTTTTCATTATTTAATGTTAATTGTTCATTTAAAGCCAGCAGTTGTCCATATGACTATCAGAGTAAAAGAGCTTCAATGAATGAGCTACTTGTTGAGGAATGTCACACCTGGACTCCGACACACAAACAGAGACTTTGACAGGTAAATGTGACATTCTGCCAACAGGCTTGTATAGACACAAACTAGCAATCCGGAAAATCCCAAACACAATTTATTTTAGTCTAATTCGACAAAACGTGGCCACCAATCCAACAGTAATATATCCTCCTTTAAATGAATTGTGAGAGAGAGAACACCTCATATACTGCCTTTAAAACCAACACCGGCTGAGAGTTAGACCTGATCTCAACTAATGAAGGAAGTTCAGCTGGATAAAGAGTCGGCAAACTTGTAGAAAGACACTTATAACTTACCATAACGACGTGGGTCTGGAACCCGGTCATGCTTTAGCACAGATGACTGACTCCACAGACTTAAACTCACTCATTACATTCACTTATTTGCGGCAAAATGCTGTTGACAGGCGTCGCGTGTGCTTCTCTTTCAAAGTGTAGCGCAGGTGTGACGACTGGAGAGGTAATGACAGTGACGTAGGCTGGATCAGGTGGGCGGGGCCACAGCTGATGTCCCAGAGCCACCATCCATCCGGCCCACAGCCATGGAGCCATTACTGTATATACATACAGTGGGATTAATATCAATCTAGTGGAGTAAAGTGTGATATGTAATAAATATAATATATAATCATCATATATTATATTGTATTTTATATGTTGTGTATTGTATACATATATATACAGTATATATATATATATATATATATGTATATATATATATATATTGTATATTGCATATTGCATTACATGTGCGTATTGTATATTATAAATAATAATATGCGAAACATAACAACTAGTCAATATGATTCGAGTATATATATATATATATATATAAATATATTTCATGAATTTATATTTTGATAAGGATAATTATATCAGTAATTAATTTATATTTTTGTATGACAGATAAAAATGTAATAACTATTTTATTTAGACAAGTTTAGGAAAATTAATTAGAGTATATGTTTAGCTCAATAAGGAAGCTGGTTAATTATCAATGAATGACTTATGGAGAAGGGGTGGGGTTAAATAAGTTTGTACTTCTTCTCACTCCTTTTCGAATATGTAAACCAAGGCGTCAAGTGTTTGACAATTTATTTTGCTTATGTTTTCCATTGTATGTAAATATTACTTTTTTTTCTGGCTGTCCACTTGTTTGTATGATCATTCTCTTTTATTTCACATGTTCGAAATACATTTTGAAATCAAATGAATGAATGCAAATATAAATGCAGTGGAGTAAAGTATAAAGTAGCATACATTGAAAATACTCAAGTAAATAAATAGAGCCTCTGTTTTATCACAGGTTTTAACCAGGTGTGCACACTTTTGGTCACAATTTAGTCACATCAGTGACATGATCGTAGCCACAACGACAGAGACAGAGGCGGACGTGAACCAACCGAATCTTGAAAAAAAACATGAATAGTTGGATAATAGCCCATAAAAGTCCTGTAATGGAGTTTTTATAATAATTTTGTTGAACTTTGTATTTCTATTAATGTTTAAAACCTGCTACGTTACCACTGGCTGCCTCAATCTCTCTTTCATTTGCTAGTTGTAAGCTGTAAACTAGTTCACGCTGTAGATAACTGAACCAACAATCATCTTTTGAATCCAATACCTGTGGAGGCACCCATCGGTGTCCTCAATCCTCCCTATCAATGTGGACACGTGTTCCAACTTTTGAGAAGTTTATAGTAGTGTGAGTGAAATGAGCCTAATGTGTTTATTATGTATAGTCAGCTTCATAGTCAGCTTCCACCAAAATGGAACAAACTAAAATGGGAGGGCAGCATAAGGTCATAGGTCGAAACATGTGTGTGAATGGTTGTTCATACAGTAAAGCCTCTGTGATACCTCTGCAATAGACAACGTGTCCAGGCTTTTCCATACTATCGCTCAGTGCATGCTGGGTAAGACTTTAGTCCCTCATTTTTCAAGATTATTTTTTGGCAGTTCTGCTTTATTTGATAGTGAGAGAGACAGACAGTAAAGGCAGGGGAGAGAGGGGGGATGACAGGCAGCACAGGGCCCCGGTTCGGACTCCAACTCCGGCCTCTGCGGTAAGAACTCAGCCTTACAGGTACACGCTGTACCTGGTGAGCTAGCAGGGCGCCCCAGACTCCAGGCCACTGCACTTATCGTACTATACTGTATATGGACATGACCTCGTTAATTTTTGCTGACCTAAATATTGCCCGTTGTGTTTACATGCACATTTGTTTACGCCGGAATGTCTTCAACATGTCAGCCGACATGATGCCAGAATAAACAGCAAGAGTCCTCCCTACCATTAGAAGACTTGGGCATTGAACATCTTTGTTACCAGAGTCTGAGAATCTATTTATTTATTGATTTGGTTGTGTGGTTTTTGTTGTTAAAAGTTCATTGCTCTTTGAAATGGTGTACTTGCATTATTATGCTTTTATATTATCATTATATCAGTGGCATAAAATAATCCCCAAATTACAATAATATTGTTTATCGTAATTATTTCTGGGACAATATATCGTCCAACAAAAGTAGTTATCGTGAAGCACATTGAGAAATCTACCGGGTAGTTTTGATCTGAAACATTCAACCGATTGATTTGAAGCAGTAGTTCCACCTTTCCATGACCAAATGAAGTCGGGCCCCAGTTAATTTGCAAATGCAAAATATGTAAATAAAAACCTCTTCTGCTGTTACACACATATGTCACTTTGGATATATACAAGTAGAAGTGCTTTCAGGCTGAATGAGGACGGATCCACTTGTTCTGCTGTAGTGCAACGTGAATAACAGTTCCAAGTGTCCTCTCTGCTGTGAGGCCCTGCGGCAAGATAATGGGGGAAAACTAATGCAAAAAGCCTCTCATCACAAACTGCATGAAGTCAGCCATCATCACAGTGTTTTAGCTAACCTCATCCTCCTGTGTGAGCCAGTTTAACAATATCTAATGAGCAGTTGCCTGCAGCACACAGATATGCAGCCCAACAGGAAGGAGTGGGCTCACCTCAACTGGGAAGTGTTGATGTCTGTCGGTTGTGATGCTAAGCTAACTCGGAGTTTTAGATGAAATGGTGTTACAATTTTGAAGGCAGTTTGAGTGAAAGCCGTAGACTTGATGGGTCCGATGGACTCAGTTGTTGAGGTGACTGATGGTCTCATGGGCTGCTAGGCAGACTGGGAAATAGAGACTGCAGCTCATCAACAACTTGTTCTAAATTTTACAGTACAACTCTACATTTCTGTTTTTACCTATTTTATTTCCACAGTCATTCAGTGTCAGACAGAGTCTACTGCATATGGAAGAATTTCTGCACCGTTTACCCCGGCACACTGCTGCAACTTATGTTTCTGATGATAAGGAGGGAGGAGGCTGGAACCTCTGAGCCTTTAAGATAAGACATGAATTTTGCATTCAGGCTGACTGTACTGCTTTCTGCTCATCTGTTGCACTGAGGTCAAGATCAATTCTAATGATATGGAAAATATAATTTTTCCTTCTCTTACAGGGTCCTCTGTGTATACTGAGAGGAAAGCTACGCTGTGTAGGGTTAAGGGGATCTTTTTGATGCACAGTGCAAGGGGATATAGTGAACATTAATTCAGTTTCCTCTCCTTTTCATTGGAGGAATTGTACAAACCTTTATCGAAAGGGAAAGAGAACCTGAACACCATGTGAACAGGGCATCAAACCACATGAAAGTAGGGCCGTTTGTTTGCTCTGGTCTGAATCAGGGACCAAATTGTTACCATGTTGCATATTGCCTCGAGTTTGGTTTGTGTTCACACAACAGCATTTACAAGCGGACCGAAATTTTGGTCAGAATTTCCATGCTGGAAAACTCCCGGAAGTAATCAAAGAAGAGCAGACTCCCAGAACGCAACAATGGAGGGACAACTATGCGGCTTGATCTTGGCCCTGGTCATCTCTTATTTTTTTTACCTCGTAGCAATTTTTCACTCAAGGCAAACGATACAGTTTGAAAATGAAGCGCGGCTGCGACTGGAAAACAACGTATTGATGCACTGGAGGCGCCAAAGGCGCATATCAAGACAGTTCAGGAGGAGGCGTGCATTAACCCTCCTAAACTCTGACATGCTCATTCGCCGAAAATATTTCCAAAGATCCATCAGGTATGCCCACGGTCTTCAACACAGCCTGACGTTACACCTGTTTAGTACTGATGTGAATAGCGAGGGCAAGCGTAGGCTCTTTTGTAGTAATGTTGTCTGGTGTCTGGTGTTGACATGCACAGCGCAGCTAGCTACCGGAGCTGGTTTAATCCAAAAAGGCGCAATGCTTTCTCCAGTTGGGCCGGATCGAGGTTGGATCATGTTCTCACCATAAATGAAGCGTACCGAACCGTAACGTTGTTGGTTTGGAAGCGAACTGAGAACACCCCTTCAAGGAGGTCTCGGTTTGCTTGTTTTGGTGTGCACCCGAGTGCGATTGCTGTGTTCAGACCTGCCCAAACGAACCGCACCAAGAGGGTAAACGCGCCAGGGTTTGATTCAACTGAACTAAACAAGGCAGGTTTACTTATTTAGGATTAGGTATTTATTTATCTATTTTTTTTGTTTTTTTATTTTGTCTTGTTAAATTTCAACTGTCTTGTTTTGTCAAATTTCAACTGTCTTGTCTTGTCAAATTTAAAATGTCTTGTCTTGTCAAATTTAAAATGTCTTGTCTTGTCAAATTTGAACTGTCTTGCCTTGTCAAATTTAAAATGTCTTGTCTTGTCAAATTTAAAATGTCTTGTCTTGTCAAATTTAAACTGTCCTGTCATGTCAAATTTAGACTGTCTTGTCTTGTCAAATTGTCAAAAAGGTGTGAAAACGTCCTTAGGCAAATGTAAAACCCACAACAGTCTTGTATGGTGTAAAGACAGACAGGAAGTGGGCTGAACGAGTGCTCGTCTGTCGTGCTTTTCTCAAGACGAATGCAGCATCAAACAATTGTACACAGTCACACTGAATAGAGCTTAAACACCTTTTAGTGACACAATATTTTTGTGTGCATTATAGTACATCATGATGATCTGATGGAGGCTTATAAGAGAAAAAGACTCTCCAAAAGAATGATTCCAGTGACTCTAAATCCACTGAAATACTGTATGTTGCTCAATATCTATCTGTCTATATCTCTAATGTATTTTTTTTTCACTCAGGATAGGAGCCATTCATCAAGAGAATGAGTCATTGAATGCAGTGATTATTTTGTTCATGATTACCAGTGAAAAGCAATGCACTTTGTTTGCGAGTGTCTTAAGTCTAAAGGCCCTGACACACCAAGCCGACATCTTGATGAGAATCTGCAGTCGTACCAAGAAAATACCAATATTAAATTTGTTGTTCTAAAAATGACCCAGAAGTAGCTAACAACACTACACCAGAAAGTTATCATTAAGGTATAAAGCAGTGACAATGAATGGCACTGGTATAAAGTAAACTAAAGTACCACTAGCGATCGTACTGCCCAGTACAGTGAACCACTGGAAGGATTCAAATTCCTATACTGAAGTAAAAGTACTAATGAAAAGTAAAAGCACTCACTGAGATGATGATTGGATTACTGCTGCATTAATGGGTATGTTGTACAACATATAGCCTACCTACGGACAGCGCCACAGGCAGCTACACTTCCACCCCGACCCCTGACCTACAGTACACTCAACAAACAGCACTAACTAAATAAAATAACATGACACCGTGGGATGGTTTCACCCCTGTCCTCACCATTTTTTTTTATTTTTATTGCGGTCAAGCCAGCCGTCAAAATATTCAACATGCAAACCTACGCCCTTGTAAACTGTGTTAGTAGTAGCCTACATTACTGACAAAAAGTTTGGGAGCGAGCATGAAAGGACTTCGGCCCATTCAAAATTGAAATCCTGGCACCGTGCCTGTTCGTGTGTGCACTGTCCACACGACGGCGTCCACACGGCCCTCGTGGACTCATCATGACACATTTTGTTAGAAAAATCATTTGCAGGCTGTGTGGCTGCTCTAATCTGTTAACATGGGCACCGAAATAAAAAGCAAGAGGTTCCACCAAGCGCTGCTGACGTTGCCAGTGTGTCCCGGCCGTTACACAACTTGGGTGCTGGTTGTGAAAATGACAACTGCGTCGGTCTGAAACTAGCGATGACAGTTGCGCTGTGCTGTGTGCCGCTTTGCGCCGGGTGTAAGATCGGGCCATACAGACATCTGTAGCCGGCTCCACATCTCTGCATGAGGCTAGTGGTGGCTCCAGGCTACATTAGCCGCTACTAGCACAACACACCTGAATCTCTGACCGGACTGTGAATGATTGAAATTAATTAATGGATAATAACCATATGGATGGCCATAATCATGATTTCACTGCATGCTGCAAAAATTAACTAGCGTTTAGACAAGTTGAGATCTTTCAACTGTACATTTATTTCCAAAAGGCTGCATATACATTTGCAAATTCTACTGTACAGAAAACATCCAAAATGTCCATAATTATAGATACAATATACCACAAAGCTGCCCTGGCATTACCAAACATAGATGTTCAGCACTAGAAAAGCTCTGCAGCCTATTTCAATATTATAATCTTAAATACTTTTTCAACTAATATCTTTAAATGTATGTCAGTATGATTAATTGTTTTTTTTTCATCCGCATCTGTACTTTACAACATTCACCATTTACAGTAGTTAAACAAGGCACAAGAATAGTGATATGAAGCCGAAGGCCATGCGTAAAGCAAAAAACGAGCGTGGGACGACCAACTCAGGGGACAGAAAGTCATGGACGCAACAGTGAACTTTTAATCTCATGAAACAGGGTTAGTCTTACACCAAAGCATTATACATAGTGAGAATACGTTTGTGTATGTGTGTGAGCTCACTTTTAAAAAAACAGAATTTCAACACGTTTATGAGATACAGTGGACATAGATGAAACACTTCCAGAATGACGGTAAGTGTTGAATGTGACGCCCGTTCTCACTCCCAGCAGCTCCGTCAGCGGCCCTGCGCTTCAAACTGGGAACCTCTACGTAGCCCTCTAGTGTCAGTTTTGCACGTGTCTATTTCTGCTCATTACATGTGGGGATGCACTATATGGAATATTGGATATAATATAATAAGATAACCGATAATTTCAAATTTTGTATGTTAAAAAGACGTTCATAACCTGTAGTTTAGTATGCACACCTGAGGGTAAGAAAGGCTAAGATGTAGTGAGCAAAGATGGATGATTTAATATCCCATAGCTCTGACCCAAACAAATCTAAATGACATCACTATTGTTACCACATCAAAAGCAAAAATCTGGTCTGATTCTTCAATTTTTTCTAGTAAATTACATTAAAAAAAACTTGTATTGCAAATTGCCATCGTGTTGGCTTCCTCTGAAACTGTGAAAAACATCCACACCAGTGACAACATGTTTGGCTCTCTAGTCAGCGTGCTGCGCTCGTTCTTCATTTTTTGGTTTATTGGTGGATCGTAAAACCAACTTTAAAAGGTGCACACCGCCACCTACTGTATCGGAGTGTGTGGCGGCGCTTGTTAAGTCAATGAAAGCAATTTGGCTTCATATAATCAGCTGATAATTTATCGGCTATAATTCAATTATCGGAATAATACATAATAATGTAAATTTCCGGCGCCCAATATATAGTGTTCACCATAGTTGCATGCATACTGTCTTTTCAAAATAAATGTGTTGTGTTCACAGGAAACAACTTGGTTAGGTTTAGAAATAGACTGTGGTTTGTGGTTAAGTAGGCTACGTTACATGCATGATGTCAGTGACATAAGTGATGTAATGTTACATAACTTAACTTCCATACATAACCTAAAATAAGTCCAATGCTGACTTTCGGTTTCACATGAGACATGAACACCAGTCTCCTGGGTGAAAGTCTGGTACCATCCACCCACACAGACCTCCTCTCTACACAGACTGTATCACTCTTTATACTACGTCACCTGACGTCTTCATGGCCATGTGGAGCGTCATAGTTTGACGCGTATAGGGCCACTGACCAAGCTGCCATATTTGACGACTTGGGAGTGAGAACGGGCTGGATGGGGGTGTACAGCACAGACAGGATGCTCTCGATGCAACATAAGCCACCGCTAAGCGTTACAAAAGCACACATTTCCATTTTCGACACTCTTGCAGGAATGAAAAGGAGAATCCATCTAGTCACAATATAATTTGATTAGAAATGCATAGAGATGATGCAGAGAAATAAAAAAAATGGTTCTTTATCATGGCAGGATGAAACCATTCACATATGTCAGGTCAGATATACTCAGTGATGTATTCAAAGTCACCATATCCTTCCTGATAAAACCACTGAGGGACATACAGCTCTCTTATCTTAAAAATAGCCGACATAATTTAAATTAGAATAGAAATGTTGAAGAATTGGGGTTGTGGACAAGGAATTGTAGGTTGAGATTGTTTAGCTGACAGCAAGGATCGTAGCTATCTTTATTCAGGTTCATTATGTCAATTATGTAAGTCAGTCTTGGATGGAGGTGCCAATTTGAAGATGAAGAAATGGTCTCTGATTTTGTTATAGAATCCAATATTGTGCTGAAGATCACTGCGTTTGACTCTTAATACAGTTGAGAGTATCAGCACTGAGATTGGAGACAATGTGGGTTTAGTGGGCACTATAGACTAAGGAGTGGATAAAAGCGAAGAGTGACTCAGCTGGGTATGTGCTACAACAAAATCAACTAGTGTGTCTCAGGGACAATGCAGCTCCAAGCCTACATACTGTCATTTGTAACCACATAACTCATACTGTATGTTCGTTCATGGTTCAAGGTACTGTGATTAGTAAGTGTATTTCCTGAATTTAGGTACTAGTGAGAAAGGCCACAAGACTCAAACCACAGGGTTCACTGAAGTTCACCTGGAGGATGAAAGGATAGAGCTGAAGAGTCATTGCTGTTTTTTTCTTATCTTTGCTTAAGGAGGAGTCATAATGAAACAGTACGTCAATGAAATTGCATCATGTCATAATCTACCAGTCAAAATGTAACTTCTTTTTGTTTTATTTCTTTTAATAATGATTCACAAGACAAAAAGTAGCAAACATGTTGGATGTTTTACACCAAATCCTAAAGTATACCCTCATTAAAAAGTGCTCGTCTTGGCGTCAAATCATACCAACACAGACCTACAGTAGACCTACATGTAGCCCCATCTGTGTCCTCAGCACTCCCAACACGCCCTCATACCTAAACGACAGAATGGGACGTTTGCCAATGACTCCCAAAACAACATATGTGACCGCTGGAGAATACCAGTGACAGGCGCGCGCGTTGTCAAACAGCAGTTTTAAATGTGGTTAATATTGTGAACTGTAGCAAAACTGTGTGGTTAGGTTTAGGCAACACGATACAACAGGCCTTTCTCAAACCGCCCCCCTACGCCCGCTCCCTACCTACTTCCACTTCGTTTGCATGTTCGCGCAACGAAGGCCTGCGCACATTACTAAGGCCTACGTGACGCAAGTTAAGTACGTTACGTAAATTTGAATAAGTCAACGTTGACTTTTGGTTTCACACGGGACATAAACAGCGGTCTCCTGGATGAAAGTCTGTGTGCTATACTACATCACTTCCTCCTTTGCTCCCGTCATAGTTACTACGGCCACTAGAGGTCACTGTAACCCTAATAAGCTGCTTGCACAGATGACCTGTACGGCCATTTTTTTGGGGAGGACCGTCTGGCACTCCGTATGTTTGCTTGTCACAGCCTGGTCACAAGCTAACATGAGGAACACCTCATGTAAAACTGCTATTTTATACCTGTTAACCAGCAGCAAAATGTCTGCCTCAAATGACAAAATGTTTTCCTGGGACAAGACCAATGTTTAAATCCAATATAACCACCTACTGTGTCCTTTCACTCAGCTGCTCTTCCTCGCCAGACCTTCGTTTATTTTGCGTGCTAACTTATAGCAAGTAGAGGCAGCAGCCAAATGGAGTCTGTGTTATACGGTGGTTTTACCCTAGGCAAACATTTCATTATTTTGGGCATGTAAATTCATGAAAATAACAACTTTTCCCCCTAAAGTTTGCCTAATGTTGTGTGACTGAATCACAGAGGAACACATGGAGAGCTGTGGTCACACATGAGATAACCTCCATGTAACAAACGCTCGAGACAAAGGTGCAGATGTTTGATTCAGTGTTCAATCTTTTCCCTCCTGCTGTCAGTCCGCTCTGCCTCTACAGCTCCACAGCTGTCTGTGATACACCAGCTAGCTATCATCTGTTTGAGGATGAATTAGGGTAACATTTGGTGCCTTCAGATGTGGTGGTGTTTACCGTGTTTACCAGAGGAGTCCACATGAACGCCCCCCCTCATGTGGTATTCACATCCTCGTAAGAGTTCTCGAGTTGTGATGTGTTTGTTGACGTTGTCAGAAATGGCGGAGGCCTTGGAAGTTCATTTTTCGGTGCATAATAAGTTAATACTGTGTGTTGTAATTTTAGTCCTATATTGTAATTCTTCGTAATTTTATAATATGTCTGAGGAAAATGTTGATATTCCCAACATCCTCATCTCTTTCCTCTGTCATTATGCCTTTGCGTTTCCTGCATTATGTTACCCGCTTGCCTCTGTGGCTTCTAGACGCCGACAGTAACGTTAATATTGCCATTGCTTAGCAGCGATGTTCTCACGACTTAACCACACAGCACCAACGCCAAGTATATCATGTACGCGATGTCCCATGTTGTAAACACAAGATCACAAGTTGTGACTGTATATAGTTTAATTCAGTTTCAGTTACACAAATTCTGACCTCAATGACAGTGAGTGTCCTCACAACGCTGGTTAAAGCTCTGACTGGTTCAGTTGGGTACGATAACAAAATCAGGGAGTGTGTTAAGTTTCAAAGTTTAATGATTTTCTTAAACTAAAATAGATTTTGTTGCTTTATGATGATTCAACTCAGAATGTCATCTACTGTAGGCCGGCAAACTTTTTAATTTACCATTACCTTAGCGGTTGACACAAAACATGTTTTCTTTTCTGATTTCAAGCCTCACATGCTCAGAACATTTGTTCCCTTATCATTGTCTCAGTCTGATGTGTGTTCAGTGTGATTTAAACAGCATGTTGTATCTCTGACACCATCGGTATTACATTTTTGTTTGTTTTACAATATGCAAACTCCCAGTCTGTTTGTACATGACCTCTGAAGCCATTAAATGTCAATGTGCATGTCTGCATGTGAGTTGGGGGTGAGGGGGGAGGTGGTGGTTGGGGCAATCGGGTGTGTCAGGGCCTGATATGAGCTCTGTGTGACGGGTGTTAATGGTGGGAATCGGGTGATAAGACGCAGCGATGCGCTCCCTGCCGTGCCAGGAAATGATGTATTACCGCTTCCTCCCTCTCTATCTGGAGGAAACTGTAATGAACTGTAATGCCACGGTTAGAAATCTCACTCTGCCACATCACGCCACAACCAGCTTTTTTTTTTTTTTTTTTTCGTAGCCTATAGCCCATGGGAAGTCCCTCTCTGACCCCGCTTTCCTTCAAAATTAGACTGGGGCTGATATCGTATTTTTTTATTTAACTATTTTTTCATATAAATGATCCACAACACTGGTTGTCTATCAGAAGGACTAAACTTCCTATAGACTAGTTTTTAGATTTTTTTTTTATGAGATGAAAATGGGAGAATTTCAAGATACTTGGCTTTGAAAGTTCACAATCACAACATTTAAGCAATCAGCAGCTTCCTTTTAAAAATATAATATTGGACGTCCAAAAAAGTAGCTTCTAAGTCCTCATTCATTCGTTGACACGGGGGGATGTGGTGTCGGAGGGAAAAGATAAGAAATTAAATCAGGTGTGTCTGAAATAACGCCACAGTTGTATCACCTTATTTGCATATAAAGAACTTCTATGCAAATATGTCCAGCTGCCGTGTGGACCGCTGGGAGACGGAGGGGGAGGCGGTAGGGACAGTCCCAGGGGGGGAGAGGAGCTCCCATCTCTTCTAACACAAATTCAGAAAATAATGTGCACAGAAGTTCAGGAAGTACCCCCACACTCACCCTCTGAGCCGGAAAATGAATATACAGAGGCGCAGCTTTAACTTAAAACAACAAATACATTAAAAATGAACTTCAAAATGGAGTGGAAAGGCAGAAAAAAAGATTTACAGTCCATCCTCAGACAGATTGTTAAAAGAGACGGGTAGATCCACAGCAGGTACCGGCTCACCTCCATCTGTCGGAACTGGTCGGTATGTTGACCGCTCTCACTGTCTACTCACGACCTCGTGACCTTTCCAGCACACCGCCACAGTGTGTCGTCCATCGCTGGCTGTGTGCGTACACAGATATATGCTTTAGTTTGTCAGTCTTCACTGACTCTCTCTCTCTCTCTCAGCCTGTATATTCAGGAGCAGAGTCCTCTGTCGTCTGATTTGTTAGTTCGCCCGTTCCACACACGCTGCCCGCTTGTATGTGATTGAAGTCAGACTCCGGCTCATCCTGGTCCTTGGGGGAGCTTTTGGAGTGGATCTTGCCAATCTCCTCGAGGGCGCTGGCTAGGGAGTCAAGGTCAGCGGTGTCCTGGTGGCGAGCCTCCCACAGGCTCAGTATGACCGCCGACGGACTCCGCTGCTTAGCAAAATAACCCAGGTTTCTGTAGAGGAGCACACAGAGCTGGATTAATGAATTGCACAGGAGGAGGTCACTGTCAGGGACACAACACAGGGACATGTTTAATGCTGGCTTCAGATATGGACTGTATCCCTGCTGTTTATGTATGCATTCATCTTGTAAAAGACACAAGTCAACTGACTCAGTAATAGTGTGTGGGATCGAGTCAAAGACAATAAACTACAGTGTGTGTGTGTGTTTATGTTGATGAAGGAGCAACAGTGAGGCTCACTGATGTGTTTTTATATCAAATTAGCTATACAACAACACCATATTTAACATCCTATATGCCCTGAAGAAATGATAAAACAGGTTAGAAATGTGAGAAATATCTGTTGACTGAATGTGAGAGCAGCTGCTATATGTGGTTGTGCTGTTACATTGCTAACAGATAGAGCACGTTTGTTGCTGAGTGTATGTATGATCTATGTTCTACGTGTGTATGTACATAGTGATGTGTTTCCCTGCGGGACAATAAAGTAGATCTTATTTTATTATCTTATCTCAGCTATACTGCTATGTGGCTCGTAGGTATCACGGATGTATCATTAGAACCGGATACCAGACCCCAAGATGGCGCCTATTCAGTCTAATGAGAATTGCTCGCCTGGCGCATACAAAAAAGTTTTCTAGCTTCCGGGTTTATTAGTGCAGTATTTCTCCAGCTGGCCCCCGCCTGTGAGCTCCCGCTCGGCCCATATAGACTTTATATTGTGATGATGTCACAAATGGCTTTTCTCGGCTCGAGGAAAGTTTTTTAAATATTAAACCTCCATGGATCAAAAATTCAGAATAGAAAGAGTCACAATGGACCTTGTTTGCAGTTGGAGGTGTCCTGTCAACAGTTTTTTACAGACGTCTCTTTTACAGTGGTGGTCGATGGGGAAACTGCTTCTGAGTGGCCTCCGGGCAAAACTGGAAGCAAGGCTGAGCGGTGGCGCCATATCCAGGTCTGATTATACATCCATGGATGTGATGGGCGATATGACAGTGTATATCCTCCGTCTATCGTCAGAGTAGTTGGCATATTGTTTCTACTGTGGAAGATATATCTTGTCTTTGAGTGATAGGCCAGACGGGTAATTTGGTGAGTTGATTCTTAAATACCGCAAATTACAATTACATGCTGTAAATAGTATAATTACAAACTTGTGTTATGATATGTTGGACGGGATGAAATGATTGAACATTGCAACTACTGCAAATAAACGTTACAGTGTAGATAAATACAAAATAATTGGATGCAAAATATGTGTTTTTGAGGCTTTCGGATGATCCTAGGTGTCAAGTTAGGGGTCCAGACGCTCATACTGTATTACGCACAATGGTTCCATTAACCTGTACAAAATGGAAAATGTGTTGATATAATTCTATCTATTAGAATGTAGTAGAATATCTATTATCCTCACTCTAAACATCAGTCCTGTTTTTGTTGTTACGTGAACATTAGTTTTTATTCTTTCCCATCTGTAATGTGTTGTATGTGTCTTTTGTATTTTATCGTATGACGTGGACCCGACGTGTAACTTGCTGCCTTCTTGTCCAGTTCGCCATTGACAAAGAGATTTTATCTGGCTAAATAAATGTTTAAATACAATCACTACTAACAAAACCCATTTGGGTCCTTGGGTCTCTTTCACTTGACTATTATAAAATCTCCTCATTATATCTGACTGTATCTGAAAATTCATTTAACACAAATTGTCTTGGTGCAGTAAACAAAACCATCTGGTCCTACATGTAGGTACAACAAAAAGGTATGACCTTTTAAGACTATCAAAAATATAGAGAATAAATTACCATCACAAATGATGAGTAATTACTGGCAAACACAGTCTGCTTTGGATTTAATTATCAGGTGCTGCCAAAATGAAAGAAAAGAGAGCTTGTTGCTATGCCAGTGCAATGTCTTTTATGCATATCATGAAGTGCTGAATCCAGTTGGGGGCAGTGTTTCACTATGCTGCTGCTTTACAAGAGAAAAACACAACAAGCATCATAAAAGGCTGCAGCCGTTGGTCACATCGGGCTCAGTTCAAAGCCGCCCAACTTGGAGAGGAAAGCTTATCTGGATAATTTGGAATCCCAAAGGACTCTTAGATACCAGCGTTTCATGAATCATGCACTTAACAGGAGATTATAGCTGCCACAGGATCAGACCCAGCAAAGACAACAACTAAACATCAGTATGGTGTCTCATCATAAATGCATGTTTTCATTGGACAAAAAAAGAACAAGTGATGAATATAAATCGACATTGACAGCAATGTTGGAGATGCATTGATATAACACTATTCTTTTTCTAAGGAAATCATGTAATAAGCACAAAACCACAATGCACATGAGCCACAGCATTCAACAGACAACTCAATCACTATGTGCCATACAATTAATTACCAGTCCTATCTCCTATACCGCTCAGAGAGAACACGAGGAACAAAAGGTATAGCTGCATATAAAGCCACATTCAAGAGGCTCGCCACAGCACATTATCATTCTCGTAGGCGAGGCCGTTACAGAAGAAAAAGATGCAGCCATCATGCAATCTCGGAGAGGATGCACATCCTACGCTCACCGATCTAAGTGGAGCTTCTGGGCTAAGAGTTGCCAGTCCTTGCCCTTGGCGTTGGCAGTGTCGAAGGTGGCACAGATCCTCTGGCGGATGGACGAGGGGATTTTGAAGGCCTTGGGCCCCGTCTGGGACGTGATGGTGCAGTCTGTCTGCATAAAAAATGGAACCGACTCCTTTTCAGTCTGGAGGAACAAAACAGAAACTAGAATGAGAACCAGGGTCAGATAGGATTTGCAAATGTCGCTCTGTGTTTGTTGGAGCACCAGATGGATGGGGTTTACTGGGGTTAGGACAATCCAGACAGGTGTGTGTAACATTGTGTAACATTGTGCAACATTGTGCTCCTTTGTGGTCACTTTGAATTCGGATCAGTTACAATGGATTCCAACAATGACGAAGAACGCCTGCCTCCTCCTCTTCCATTGGTCAGAACCACTCTAACCCTGCTCACTCATTGGCTAGCCAGCTTGTTTGTTTGTCTGAATTTCTGTTATTTTTTACTGATTATATTAGCTCCCAGACATACCACACAGTTATTTCCACTATACTAAGGTAGCGTCAAATCCACCCATCACAGTATTTGGAACATGCTGTAAATATATACTGACATACATACTGACAGCAGATAAGTGAATTCTCTATAGCACTGTCAGTCTTTATTCCATATTCACGTCATTCATATCAAATTCAAACCACTGTTAGAAGTGTGGAGAAATGTTATACTCAAATATTAATAATCTGTTCAAATTTCTCAGAGTAACAGGATACCTGTACTCCAGTGTGGGCGTCCTAATGTCCACTTCACGCTACACAACTTTCTTCAAGTCTTCAGATCTCTGTACTGTTCACACGACACAACATGATGTCTAGTAACCAGGAGTCTTTAGTCGTCGTGGTTTTCACACTACATGACTGACCGAAGACAGGGGGAGTCACACACTACAAGATTTTTCACCAGGAGGAATTCCCGATGAGGTCTCCAAACTACGTTTTGTCACAAAAACCCACGCGAGAAATACATGACACAAGACACATTGCTGATGTTGCCTGTTTCCACCTGTTTCCACACTCTTTTTTTACTATTTATTTCTCTCGGTGCAACGACAACAACTTTGCTCTGTGTTGCAAATGCAGCACATAAAGTCAGTTCCTGTTGTTACAGGCGACCCCTCCACCCCTAGGTTTACCCTCAACCCGTGTGTCGCGCTCTCATTGGCTGTAGCTCGTGGACGGAGTCCCCGACAGGTCTAAATATTTAGCCTGCTAGATATCTGGAACGAGACTGCGAGGCGATGGCGAGCGTGGGCGAGCTTGTCAGCTTGTAAGCTTGCGTCTTTGAGCAGCATTTGCCTCTGATCTGGGGCTTTTGTCAGGGAGCTCCAAAAACTGTCGCAGAGCGGAGAATCAGAGCTAAAGTCGTGTAGCGTGAAGTAGCTTTAAAAGACGCTGTCTGTCTGTCTGGCCCACTGCATGTCCTGTTGCCATCCATCTTATTGCTTGCCATGCTGATCAGATAGCCATGACATCAAACCATCTGAGAAGTGATGTGAGGAAGTATTTTGGATTCAACACCATAGATGGAAAAAGGACGAGGTGGAGGTACTTTCACCCAGGACCGCGCTGTTCGTGTCCCGTGTGAAACCAAAAGTAGGCAGTGACTTTACGCTGGTTACGTAACGTTATGTACGAAAGACCACTAAGGGCGGTTGTTGTTTACGGTAGTTACATTGTAGCTTTTTTTCTAACCTTAACCAAGTGGTTTTGTTATCTAAACCTAACCAATCTTTTCACAACGTTAATCACGAGTCATTGTGCGTGTGATACGAGGCTGATATGCAACCTATTTTTGGTTCAGAAACGTCGACATTCGACGTAATTAATAGCTTAATGCTTAATGGCTCGTGTTGGTGTACAGCACATCGAAAACTGCTGTGATGGTGCTCTGTATGAAAATTATATTGACCCACAATGTAAAACGCAGCGTAGACTCTCCCCCCTCATGTCTGTTCACTGCACAGTGTGTGGTAACGATGTGATGATGATTTGAATTCTAGGCGTAGCTCCTATAAACGCCTTTATTCCTTCCTCATATCTGTCATACCCTAACTAATCATGAAGGTAGGATTAAATCCATAAAACGTAATTGCAAATCATATTTCACCTGCGTCTGACTGCGGTACCGTGAGTTCTGGTGGCCTTGTTGTAGGACAAGCACGTTTGTGACTGCTTGTGAAAAAGCAGTTGGGTAAAATCAATGGGTAACACTCTCTTCTGGCTTAACAACTACTGTCAAGGTGCTCTTGAGTGAGGATTTCTAACTCCTAGCTGCTCCAGTGGAGCTGCTCAGCGGCTGACAGGAGACTGTTGTTACACAGGGCAGCTCCCAGGTGTTAATGCATGTGAATATGATGCTGGCTATTTGCTGGAACACATGTCTCCCTGGACGAATAAAGGTTAAAAAAAATGTGCATTAAACGTGGTGAACAGCTGGATCTCTGTTGTCTGCGTTTAGCATAAATCTGTGAAGAAGGAAAGAAAGTAAGAGTGTCCTCCTCGCTCTATTAATACACAATGCAAGCTCAGGAGAGCTGGCCCCTGCTGTCAGTGGACACACACTCCAGGAAGGTTATATAAAGGTTGAGAGAGAAAGTGAAAACGCCCCCCCACCCCCCCCTCCTGCAGCTCCGGAGCCTCACCTCGGCCACGGCCGTGTAGACCTGCAGAATCTGCTCGTGGCCTTTGACCTGGCGCACGCTGATTTTGCAGGAGAGCTGGGCGGTGGCGGGGCTGTATCTCTCCAGAGAGAAGGCACAGTGCAGGGGCTGCTGGTTGCTGCACCACACTTGAGGGAAGGAGAACTCCTGAGGAGGCAGAAGAAGAAGAAGAAGAAGATGAAGAAGAAGAGGGACATTAGAAACATAACACATTACACAGCAATGATCTGGCCAGAATTTTAGTTTAAATGAACTAATATTATCAGCAGAATGTGAAGAGGTTACAGTGTTGATGTTATGTCAAAGACGTCTTTGTATTGTGTTGCAGAGATATCTACTGAAATGAGCATGCTAACCAGCTAGCCCCGGCCCGTCCTGTCTAGTAATACCACTTGTACCTCAAGAGGTGATAGTGAGTCACTGTAGCGTCCAAGCCCCCTGGAAGAGCGTCGGTCGTTGATGATAATTTCCCTAGTGGCCAAACGGCAGTACTACAACTTCCGTATCCGTCACGTGATGCCCAAAAATACTTTTCCCATAGACTTACATTGGGAAAGAGACGTCTGTAACTCAGCGGAATATTTTTTTTGAGGTGAATCAACTTCCCAGTATGAAAACTCAAATAGTCCTGATTTAAATCATTAGGTCCTACAAGTTGTAAAATGCACTAATAGCTGAATCCAGAGTTATTTCCCTTCCTCCGTTCATGTGAATGAGACCCAGACCGAGGCTGGAGCGAGGGCTGGGAGGCGGAGCTAGCAAGCCGTGACGACAGCTTGACGTCTGTGACTGAGTCATGTGACCAAGCAGATGCTAATTCGCCTGCCCAATGGATGCGGAAGATCGCCGGAAGATCCGGGTACTTTATCACTCGGAAGTCGAGCCATTTCGGCTTCATGCGCCACTGAGCAACTTTCATAGGAATGGACGGGGCCCCGCCTCCAACGCTGTATCCAGTTCTCTTTATGCATCCATGGTAGCGTCCAGTCTGCCCTCAGTCCAACATGAGAGGACAAAGAAGTACAGCTGCCCCGAGGGCTTGGTAATCTCCTTGAAGGTACAGGGTCTGTGTACGTTTTGATAGTTTGTTTATGGGATTAAACCAAAAATGGCAGATACGAAAAACAACCCATAATTTTGTTTCATCCAGGAGACTACATGGCTGACAGCTGCTCCAAGAGACGGACCTTCAATTAGCGGAGCTGTAGCAACTCAAATTCAGCCAGCGCAAACCCAGTGCCGGGGGTCTGATCACGGGGAGGATGAAATGAAAATATGAGTCATTGTTTTCTGGTTTCTGCCACTTAATCCAATAAACCAACTATCAAAACGTACACGGCCCCGGTTAGTGTCACAGTAAACACACAGATGGCTAACGTAAACTGTAGGCGAAGATTATAAAATAGCAGTGTTATTTTGACCGTCTCTCAGAGTTTCAGCAGATTGTAGTTTTATAACTGATGACTGTAAATGTAGAGTTTACGGACCCAGCACAGACATTAAATGCTGCCTGCTTGTTTGGAGATCTGACGCTGCACCTTTAACATACCGGTAGCTCTGAATGAGATGACTCAGCTTTGCTGTTCTACATGTGACCACACTGGCACATGCACTTAAACACACAGAAAGATAAAAGGTAAGGGCTGGCTTTGAAATCTCATGGCTCGATATTATGCATGCATGGAAATAACTATTGTTGAGGAGAGAAAGAAGAAATGCATTTACTAATACAGCCTGATTCTCTCGTACAGTAACTCCTGGGATGGCAGAAGCAGCTCTCGGGCACACTAAGTAGCGTGAGCTGTATATGTGGGAATACGGGGGAACAGGGAACAGGCTTGTCTTTGATGTATAATTAATTTCCAGAGAACGGGAACATCTGTGGGGAAACGTCCTTGACCTCTGCAGGACTCCGTCTCTGCCATATTAAAAGTGACCTGTAAATGATTCTTAGCGCAGACCGTGGCATTAAAAGTGGCGCCCGGCGTGCCTACTGATGACTTAACCCGTGTGGCTTTGATCTTGGCTGGCCAGTGCAGCTCACAGCAGCAGATAATGGAGTCTGGGA
>CAKAKR010059462.1:0-10648 GCA_916700685.1 Adelosebastes latens | reverse complement strand
ACCATGTTAAAAGAACTTGTAACTCTCAAAAATATTTAAAAAAAGAAATAATTAATATATTTCAGACAATTACACAGTGGAAGATGAAGTCTTGTTTTGTTTTTTTGTGTTTTATCTCTCATCCGTGTTTTAAGTTGTGAAATTTTGTGTAAAACAAAGAGACAGCTGTAAAATGAAAATACATTAGGAAAGAATGTGATGATGATTGTATAAGTTGCTGAAACTGCAATAAAAACTAAGTTTAAAAAAAAAAGAAATAGCCATTTAACCCTTACCCAAAAGAAGTTTATTCAAGTGTGCTAGTAGTATACTTCTTGAACTTCTTAAACTTCTTCTGAAGCTTAAAATAAGAAAGTATACGTTCAGTTTACTTTTTATACTTTATACTTGTTTAGACTTATCAGAGATATAGCCTACTTCACCAAAGTATACTTATTATTCTTGGCTTATACTGACAAGTATACAGAAAAGTCCACTTGGTTTATACTTGTACTTGTGTCTTTTGATAGAGGTATACTTAAAAGTATAATAAAGTATTCTTGCCTTATAGGACTACAGACTTACTTTTTGATACAAATACAGTTTGTAAATTTACTTCAATTTATAAAGAATTTTGGTAACTCCTCATTTTACAGGTCTGCAAATTTCATGGTAATTAGCAAGTAACCTATTTGAAATTTCTTTGGAATTACTGCCAAATTAGCCCAATTTTTACCTAAAAAATGTATTGAAAATTTACTTTATTATAAACATGATTTAATAATTATATTCTGCTATTTCCCCAATAGCTGGTAATTTATTTAATACATTTCCAGGAAAAGAATACAAAGTTAATTGATATGATTTATTTCCATGTCTGCTGATAAATAGATAATAATTAGCAAATAACTTCTTTGAAATGTCAAAAAAAACCTCCCTGAATTATTACATTAGCTACCAGGTTACATTTGTGTAAACAATAAGTCACACAATGGTGAGATTTGTGTCTAATCAGAAGCGTCTTCTTTTAGTTTTGGTTTTCCACCTCCGATGAAGAGCAGCGCACAGCCACTTCTCAAGCCTAAAGGGCCCTATTTTCACCATTATATGCTATTTCAGCATATAATTATTAAATAATGTTGATAATAAAGTCATTTTTAATACATTTTGAGGTAAATATTGGGGGTAATTTGGCAGTAATTCAAAAGAAATTTCAAATAGGTTACATGCTAATTATCACCTAATTACCATGAAATTTGTAGACCTGTAAAATGAAGTGTTACCAGAATCTTTTATGTTTTTGGATTCTCCGTTCACCATGGAGGCATGCGAGAATTTTTTTTTTTATTATTTATTATTTTTTATCATCACAAAACATCAAGTCAAATAGCTCTTTATGTAATACATATATCATTGGCTAAGTACTAGTAAAAGTACTGCTTATACTATATACTGCTTATAAATGCTAAATGCTGGGACTTAAAGTGTTACCATTAAAAAAATTAACTGATAAAAGCTGAAGAGATGAAAAAAAATCTGAATTAAAATTAAAAAATCTGTGATAAAATTGCATGTGAATTTCAGAAGACTGATTAAGGCATGTGATGAATCTTTACTTATACCCTCAAAGAGTCTCATCAGTTTCAACTCACTGAGAAAATGGAATAAAAAAAAGCTTTGTTGACACGAAGACCGGCAAAGCCTGAGTCATGTGTGGAATGTCTGTCGGCTCTGGTGTCACAGCAGCAGCTCCGCTCTCTAATCAGTCTTTGTGTTTATGGATGTTTTGTGTCTCAGGGATCGGCAGGGCCACGGCTCTCGCTCTGGTACGCTGTGGGGCAAAGGTCACAGCGGTCACACGCACGCAGGCTGACCTCGACAGTCTGCTGCAGGAGGTACTCCTCTTACTTTCACTTGAAGTTATGTGTGATGGATGGATGTGATGTCATCTGACAGATCAAGACAGTTCTATTATTACAGAGTGTGTGAAGAGTTAAAACACTGTGCATCGACAATATCACACCAATATCTTGTGTTGGCTTCCTCTCACAGTGTTCCTCCATCACTCCGGTGTGTGTAGACTTGGCAGACTGGGGGGCCACGGAGGCGGCCCTGCAGGACGTCGGCCCCGTTGATCTGCTGGTGAATAACGCCGCCTATGCCACCCTGCAGCCCTTTCTGGAGGTCACGCCCGACCAGTTTGACCAGTAAGACAAAATACAAGACGATCTCCAACTAGGAAGCTGCAGCAGCAAATAGTCACAGAATATACAGCACAATGTAGAACGTATGAGTCATAATATACAGTTTCATCATATGACAACCTGCTATGTTTATTATGTTCTAAGTTGTCTTTCATCTCCAGGTCGTTCAATGTGAATGTGAAAGCTGTGCTGCATGTCTCTCAGGTACAAGAATGGCTCAATCCACATCGCTGCACGTGCATGTCCTTCATTCTTGGCTCTATTTTGTTTTTTGGTCTTTTTCCTGTTGTTGTAAGTAGATGCTTTGTTGATTTAAACATTCATGGTATATTCAGGTTTGGGTGTCAGGGACGGTACAGTAAGTACTACAAGACTTAACTTACATCTCCTGTAATGGATTAGCAGTGTATCAGTGGTTTAATCACACCATTAGTTTAAATTGAAATGTCTGTTTCATCAAACTGCTTCTGTTGAATCAAACCGAGCACTGTCTCTGTGTTGGCAGATAGTGGCCCGTGATATGAAGGCCAGAGGATCAGGAGGCTCCATCGTGAACGTGTCCAGCCAGGCCTCAAAGTGTGCCCTCAGAGACCACACTGTCTACTGTGAGTAACAGAGGAACCAGCCAGCATTCAGCTGGAGCCTTTCATTGGAGAAAAAGATTTCAGTTCTTGGATCTCTTAAATGGAAGTATCTGATGTTCAGTACATATACGAACAAATCTCTGAAGGTGCTTAATCCGAAATTCAGAGCATATCTTTGATTGAAGGATTGCCTCCACATGGCTCTCAACATGGCATCGGCTGAGCCGGTGGCTAGCAGCTAACAGTGCTAACAGGGCAAACAACGGCAAAAGTGCTGACAGAGCGAGCTGGGGGGAACAGGAGGGTGGCGCTACACTTCCGCGACAACGCCATCGTTCAGGATGGCGTTACCAACGGTAACCGCCAGATGAGTGCAGTGCAGAGCGGCGGCCGTGAACTAGCCAGTGGGGCACGCTCACATGCACCAGGCCAGTGGGGCACGCTCACATGCACTAGACTAGGCTATTGGCATGATTCCACCAAGCAGTCCAGTTCTGTTAAGTTTGCGACACATTAGAGCGGTTAATTTTTGCGTTTCCATTAGCAAAAGTTGTGGACGGTACCAACCGAACCACTCCTTTCTTGGTACCACCTTGGTCTAGGTTCCAAGCGAGCTGAGCCAATACAGAAGGTTGAGTAAAAACATTGCAGATCACTGTTTGGCCAGAGAGAATTGTCACTAGTGCAACACGGGACATCCTGCACAAACCCGCCGTTTTTAAATAGCAGAGCTACGGTCGATAGCAACCGCAATTTTTATTTCACTCGACCCAGATTTTTTAAAAATGGCAGCCCCGCAAAACTACACCGTGCACTACGATGGACACACTTTGTACACTACGCCATCCAATCGATGAAGTACAGATCCTCTGTTTGGTTACCACTGAAATGATTCAGCAAGTGTCCCGTTGAAGATGATGTTACGGCAGTTTCACGCGTCATCGCTATAGCGATCAGCTAAGAATCCCGCCTACACTGAGCTGGCAGTGGAAACACTGCATAGAGAAATGGACCTGGTACCAAAAGTGAGTCGAGTCGAGCCAAGTCGAGCAGAGCCGTACTATGCAGTGGAGACACGGCTTAATGTGCACTAAAAGCATGCACGGCCAGCCCAGCTATGTCACGACTTCATTCTCTGCTCAGGTAGACATTACTCCTCTATACCTTTACATAGACAATAGTTTCTTGCAGCTTTATTAATGCTCTGGATATCGTATAAAGCACCAACCTCTTCAAGCTGAACTGACTGTATTGAATTGTTGTCACTGACTGAATCAGCAGCTTTTAGCAGTGCTCCTCA
This sequence comes from Adelosebastes latens, assembly GCA_916700685.1. Lineage (NCBI taxonomy): Eukaryota > Metazoa > Chordata > Actinopteri > Perciformes > Sebastidae > Adelosebastes > Adelosebastes latens. Next base: position 6,581 of record CAKAKR010059462.1, on the reverse strand, counting down.
CTGCTGATATACATATTTCCCTGTTAATTACGCTGCTAACCACTACAGATCCATGTGTTTAGTTATTGATTCAGTCATTTGTACATTTGTATCAAAAGGGGAAGGGGGGTAGCACTGAGACTGTAAAGGTTTTCACGCTGCAGCCGTGGTGACAGTAAACTTTCTGTTGTCTCTGTGTTCCTGTCATTGTTCAGGTGCCACTAAAGGAGCCCTGGACATGCTGACTAAAGTGATGGCTCTAGAGCTGGGACCCCACCAGGTACCATCACGCTTACAATAGGAACCCCTGTATGTTATAATGCACAACACTGATATGCACTTTACATGCATTATGGCTGCACATTATCACATTATATTAGATTTTATTTTTATGAGTCTCTTAAATAAATATTTTTAGATTGGAGATCAGTACAGCCAGTAGAGTACAGCAGCTCATCCTACCCACTCACTACAATTCCTGCTCTCTCTAATACTTAAAGGGGACATATCATGCTCATTTTCAGGTTCATACTTGTATCTATGGTTTCTACTAGAACATGTTTACATGCTTTAATGTTAAAAAAACACATTATTTTTCCTCATCCTGTCTGTCCGAATATACCTGTATTCACCCTCTGTCTGATACGCTCCGTTTTAGCGCCTGCGTATATTCTAATCAGCCTGCATGTGACATAGAAAGGGGAGCCAAATCTGATTGGCTTGTTGAATTACATGTTTTCTGATCTAGACAGCCCACAAAAAACTGACTGGGTTGTCTTATTTCACAGTTTGTGGGTTGGTAGGTACTACAGATACCCAAATGTATGTGCACAAGCACTGAAAAAGTGACTTTTCATGATATGTCCCCTTTAAAACGAGACTATGTGTCAGGGGGAACGGGGGGAGGGAATTTTAAAGTTAATCCCGAAGGATAACCACAAAAATCGCAAGCGGGTTGAGGGAGAGGGGAAACAGCAAATGAAAACAGGCCTAAAAGGAAGGCTCCCTACACGCAATATATCTTGAAAAGACTAAAACTAAAACACCGTTGCCGAGCAGCTGACTAGAACATAAATGAAACAAAAGAACCAGCGAAGGCAGGCCACACAGACCTAACCCACTCCAAGAGACTCTGAGAAGAAGTTAAATGGTGAGTGAATCCCACAGATAGGTTCACGTGGTACTTCTGCAGGTTCACACACCCCTACACAGACAGAGCAAAAAACAGGACAGCACTCTCACTACCTCTGACAAAGAGACAATGAGTCAGCACCTGAGCACTGAAACCAGGGGTAGATATAGGCTTCAACCACCTGATCCTCATCAGGGACAATGAGGCTCCACAGCTGCCTCTCCTCAGAGATAATGAACCCAACCAGCCTGCTGAGTGGCAAGTGACCCTCACACTATCTCACTTGGGGAGTTTTACTTGGTCTTGTATGACCAGCAGCTTATTGTGGCCAATGTTAGGTAATGTTATAGTCAGTTCACTAACTTTATGACTCCTCCGCTGCCGTTTCAGTGGCTTAGTAGTTTAGCATTTAGCATAATCCCCAAATTGTCCCTATAGTAGCCACAGTGGCTGCTGCTCAGCAATAGTTACATAATGTCTCTTTTATAATGACAATACAGTGAAAGGTTATGAAGGAAATAGCATTAATGAAGAATATCAAATAAGCAATTGAATCCTTTAATGTGTCTCTGCTGTTAAATAATGAGATGTTTGATGGTGTTCTCATTGATTGAATGATGGAATTGTTTGTTCTGATCAGATCCGAGTGAACAGTGTGAACCCCACGGTGGTGATGACTGAGATGGGTCGCCTGGGCTGGAGCGACCCCGAAAAAGCCAAGACCATGACGTCCCGCATCCCCCTAGGCCGTTTCGCAGGTCAGACTCTACAGGCTGTATATATACATACTAAACAAAGTCTCTCAAATTTTTTGTAGGCAAATCATTTTAATAGACTTCACAATCAGGTCCGTAGATGTGCTCATTGTGGCTATTTGAAGCCAAATTCCCGTGCAACACAGTGCCTAATGTGCACAGAAATGACTAAAAGTATATCACGGCTGGAGACCATTGTTGGCTGGGTGTTCCTCCAAACTCTTCCATAATGCAAAGATGCTGGTGGCAGTATTTTAGTGGTTTCTCTAATTGAACTTTGCCCAATCAACAATAACTCGTTAGTGGTCGCTTTCTTTTTCTTGCTGCTTGAGACAGCTTTTCCCCCAGAACCCCCACTTTGGTTTTTGAAATCCTCCCTATTTTTGAGGTCTCAAGGTTGGAAAGTATGTAACGACGGCCTGACTCCAGATCTGTATTTAAAGGCACAATTGGTAGGATCACTAAAAAAACAACAACGTATAGACACATACAAAAATAATCCCTCTCAATCATCACTTCTGACCCACTAGCAGTGTGTGGTGGTGTCTGTATCTGCAGAGACCCTGCAGCTGTCTGCCTGGATTTTCTTAATTTGCAGTGTTTGGGATGTTTTTGGCTCTAAAAATACGTAGCGACCAGATGCCAGATCGTAGCACGCATCCAAGAGGAAGCTACTAAAATGGCGGACACAGTGCCGAAAAAAATATAGAGAGTCTAAAACGCCAAGGGGACAAAGCTCGTTCCAAAATGAGAGTGAATGTGGGGTTGGCTTTCACCCGCTGGTTGAGCACCTTTAACACACAGTCGTGAGATTGGTATCCATCTTCTCATCTCACTCTCATAATGAAGGGAAATAAGCACTTGTACTACTTCTTGACGTTTAGGTTTGTCCTCCTCTTTACTTAAAGACACATAGAGCGTGTGAGAGTTCATACCAGGGTGCTGAAAAGGAGGCTGATGGTTGATTCAGATTCAGGAATGTGGATTCAGGAATGTGGATTCACGCTCTTGCTCTTCACCCGTTCCTGGCCATTCAGCCTACATGTGTTTTGTGGACTTGGATATGTCCTCTTATAACTGGAGCGACAGCTGTGTTCACATTCTCTTCAAGGAAGTCTAGCATGTTCTTGGTCAGTGTTGGACTCCACCAATACTGACTTGGTGTAGCCAAAGAGTGCAATTAAATCTAAATCTAATGTTATAGTCAGCATGGGGATAAACATAATGATGCAGTGTATACACACACTTAAACTTGATAAATGTGTTGACCTACGTGTTAACTGAGCTCCCTGTGTGTGTGTGTGTGTGTGTGTGTGTGTGTGTGTGCAGAGGTGGAGGACGTGGTGAACAGTATTTTATTCCTGCTGAGTGATAAGAGCAACATGACTAATGGAGTCACTCTGCCGGTGGACGGAGGCTTCCTGGCCTGCTGATCAACGTGATGCCTCGTCTCAGCACATCGCCCAGCTGCTTCCTGTTTCATCACCTCACTGCATTATACAAACAAGAGGTCAATTTGATTCAGTCATTAAACAACCAACCTCTAACTTTTCTTTATTTGTGATGATTTATATGTGATATTGGAGCATGTTTCTGTGATATTCTGTGAAATGTTTTGCTGCGTTTCTCATCTACATTTCAACACCTTTAGCTAGGCAGGACCACACGACATGAGTCAACCACACAGTTTGCTATGCCAACCAAAGACAGCTTGACAGAAGTGGACCGCAGTGCTGCGTCTCGCCACACGAGGGAGACAGACACACTGCAGACCTGGAACCATACAGAAATGCATTTCACACACACAAACACATGAAACAAAACAAATTGATGTGTCTGAAGGGAACCATAGTTGTTTGAATGAATACAAAACATCCTCAGACAAGGCAGCATATCATAATCACATCACATGATGAGAGAATCCCGTCACACTCTGAAAGCGTCTCATGATGCTCAGCAGACCAAACCACAGCCAGCCATCCAGTGGCGTAAATATCGACAGTGCAGCCAGTGCGGCGCCCAGAAGCTGTCAGGTGCCCAAAAATCACCTTCCTACACCGTATCCGCACAGAATCTGTTATATGCGCTTTTGTTACGTCATGTTAACAAACCAGATAGGCTACCTATCAGCTGTGAGCTCAAGATCAGACTGGAGATGTCTTTGTTTGTTCTTTTTAAACAGAAAAACACACGTTTAATATTGTGGTATTTACTGGAAATGTACAATATAGCCAACAGCTGCAGGAAACTTTCAGCTGCCACCTTATTTAATTTTTTTTTTGTCGTGAAATGAGGAGGTAACGTATAGATAACTCCTCATCTCAACTTCACCAATCAGCCGCTCCTGGTCCATTGAGGCGATTTCAAAGCGAAAGACAGGAATAGATAGAAACAGCTGGACGTCTGACAAAAGTTCAGCTCAAAACAGCGTGCCAGGTCGCGCCGCATCGCTGACAGCCAGGACATTCAAATAAAAAAGGACATGGTTCTTGATCAGTGTTGTTAATGACTTTGCGGAGCACAAGATCTGTAGGATGAACTTCTAATGGTCGAGTAGTACTGGTTTATTTTTGTTATTATGGAGTGGGATCAGGGATTTAAATCTATAGCATTGTAATTGTTACGTCTCATATGTTGGAAAATGTGCACCGACTGACATCTGTGTGTGTGGTAACATTTGGCTGCTGAGTCCAGGGTCCAGTCCTGTTAAATTAGCGTTGATACATTTGATGCTCCAGCTGCTGTCCGTGGTGCTGATCTAAGGCTGGTTTGCAGGATGCATGGTGAGCTTCTCCATGGTGGCAGAGCAATTGTCTGGAGTGGTTGTGTGTGTACATGCGTGTGTTTTGGGGCGGGGGCCCCAAGAAAAAATTCTGCACCGGGGCCAATTACAATGATGTTACGCTGCTGCAGCATCCCGCTCCCTCTGCTCTGAGTGTTTGGACTCGTTCAGACCTCGCCTTAGGGCTTAGGAGGTTAAATGCCAAATAATTGCCAAATAGTTTACTTAGTTAGGTTTAGGAAAAAAAAACAATAATAGTTGGGCCTAAAGATGACTCCCTTTGTAAAGTGAAAATGTGTCTTGAGGTTGTGAACACAGGACAAAAGCTGATTGTAACGCGAAAGGGAAACTTAACGCACGAACATGAGCAGCACAGATTAGGATCTGGATGGATGCATGGTAGCAGATAAAGACCAGGAAGTTGCAGCATAGTTCACATGACTGATCGCCTCTCTTCAGTCTATATTAACTGTCTGTCTTGTTGCATATTAATCTGCAGCTGATCTCGGAGGACTTGACTTGACCATGGACATTTCATTCACAGGCAAACGAGCTGTGGTCACCGGAGCAGGAAAAGGTAAAGTCAAGTCCAAGGTGCTCCTTGTGCATCCTCTTTGGTTGGTGTTATAGAGTGTAGGCCTATAATACTGGGGGGGGGCTGTGATTGTATTCCTTTCAGACGGTTTGTAATGCAGCTTGGAACAACTGTGTTTTTTCAGAGCCTTCATAAAAGTAATAAATCCAACAATAAAGGTCTTCTGTGAGTATTTATCCATGTATCCTTGTTGAAAGCAGTTGTTATCGATAGCCATTAGTTAAAGCGTGCGGACTGCAAGATTTAGCCCATGAGGCAGTGGGTCAGGTCTGAAATAGAGGCTGTGCTGACTCTCTTGTCTTTATGGTCATACAAGTATTTATACATTCATGTGACATCACTGCAGCATACATATTCTGATGGCCCAGTTTATCCTGAAAAAAAAAGATGGAAATGACATGATTGTGAAACATTTTTCATTTCCAAAGTAAAAGTCCCAGGACAGATAATAATGCACTATACTCATTTTTTAACAGTCTCTTCTGCACTATATTCACTTTTTTAATAGTCGTGTATCACAGCTGTTACTCTGCACTATATTCACTTTTAACAGTTTTCTTCATCTCCTTGTATTTTTATATCTGGTATATTTTTTTTGTACTTTGTACTTTGCACCACTAACTTTTTTACTGCCTTTTTACTAACACGTTTTGCACTATGGAACTGTGATGCTGGAAACTTGAATTTCCCTCGGGATCAATAAAGTTACTATCTATCTATCTATCTATCTATCTATCTATTCTAGGGTTAAGGTGGTGTGTTTAGTGTTAATAGTTAAAGTGCCTACCTGTGTTATTTGTAGCCTGTAGTAGGGGATCATTCAGGTCCCATGTCAGGATGCTCCTACATATTATGCAGCAGGATAAAGAGACATATTCTGAATTTATACAGTGAATAAAACATACTAGGAGATATTGGGTTTATTGGGTTTGGGGGAAATGTTTGCCCTGTGAAATCCAAACTTATAATGTTTCATTAAGCATATTTGTTCACAACTAAAAACCGTTAACTCATTATGATTATTTTACAAAAAGGATGTGAACATTGTATCGATGAAATTGCATGTGAACTTCAGAAGGCTGATCAAGACGTGATGAATTTGCACCATCAAAGAGTCTTGTCTTGTCAGTTCCAACTCACTGAGAAAATGGAATAAAAAAAAGCTTTGTTCACGAGTGGAAAAGTTTGAGTCATGTGTGGAATGTGTGTGTGTGTGTGTGTGTCGGCTCTGGTGTCACAGCAGCAGCTCCACTCTCTAATCTCAGTCTTTGTGTTTATGGATGTTTTGTGTCTCAGGGATCGGCAGGGCCACGGCTCTGGCTCTGGTACGCTGTGGGG